>SJYA01001938.1:382668-617407 GCA_006410615.1 Neotragus moschatus | reverse complement strand
TAGCATATAGTTATATATTATACACATATAAGTATATAGCATATACTTATAATTACATATATATTATATTATATATATATACACACATATATATTACAGAGGATGAGATAGTTGAATGGCATCACTGACTCAATGGACATGAGTGTGAGCAAGCTCTGAGAGATGGTGAAGGACAGGGAAGCCTGGTGTGTTGCATCCATGGGGTTGGGCATGACTGAGTGACTGAACAACATTATCCTTATAGTATATATTATATTTATGGTATATACTTATATATTACATATATATGTCATTTTGATTTTATGATTTGAAATATATATATATATATAGAGAGAGAGAGAGAGAAAGAGAGGGAGAAATACTGACATATTATGAATAATTGGCTCATACAATTATGGAGGCTGCTGTTGGTAAGCTGGAGACACAGGCAGGCTTGGGTGTGATGGAGAGCTGATACTGTGATTCCAGGCTAAAAACTGGCAGGTTTGAGACCCATGAAGTTGTTATTTCAACTTGAACCTAAAGGAAGGAATAAAACTGATGCCCTAGCTCAAAGCAGGCAAACAGGAAGAATTCCTTCTTATTAGGGGGAGAGTCAGCCTCCAGTTCTCTTCAGGCCTTGAATAGATTGGGTGGAGCCCACCCACTTTAGAGAGGGCAATATGCTTTTTTTTTTTTTTTTCAGATCAATTTGATCCCAAAACTCCTTTATGAAAACACCTAGAATAATGTTTCTCCAAATACCTGACTGAAGAAGGGAAAGGAGGTGGGAGATGGTAGAGCTGAAAGATCATTAGGAGTAGGAGACAGAGGGCAAGGTACAGTTTCATTCACACTTGGCGTTGATGGCACAGGTTGTGGTTCCTTGCTGGATTCAGTTCTATCTACCCTCCTGAAAAAATGAGCCAGGGATGTCTGGATGATAGCTCTTTTCTTCCTCATCATAGATGACATGCACTGGATTGCATGCAGAACACCTGCTCCAACCTTCATGTACCATTCTATGTTGGTATCCTCTGCCTCAAAAACGCAAGCCTTGTTTCTTGTTTTGGGGGTTGCTTGGGATTTTTTTTAAATCATGAGATATCAGGAAGGGGCATATTTCCAGTGTAAGTTCAACAACAGCTTAACTGTTGTAAAAGAAAAAAAGATGAGTAGGTAACTTCAGGGAGAAAAGGTTAATTATGATTCTATAATCTTGTGCCCATAAATGTATGGACTATTACTGTGGCTGCCTTTTTATCCCTGTACTTCAGCACTTTTGGTTGTTATCTCTATGTATATAGAACCCGTTTATATGAGATTTCAGGAATGAATTGTCCTGTATGTGGGAATGCTTAAAGAGTACTTACAAAAATTTTTTCTCTTGATTCTTTTCTCTGCACTATGGAAAATGTTTTTAGGGCTGTCTAACAATACAGTGCAGTGATTGTTTTTTTTTTTTTTGGTCACAATCCATTTCTAATAGAACAAACAGTACTTTCACTTTTTCTGGCATGTTCACATGGCATGCTATGGTTGTTGTTCAGTCTCCAAGTCGTGTCCAGCTCTTTACGACCCCAAGGACTGCAGCACACTGGGCTGCCCTGTCTGTTACCATCTCTCAGAGTTTGCCCCGGTTCATGTCCATTGAATTGGTGATGCCATCCAACCATCTCATCCTTTGTCACCCTCTTCTCCTTCTGCCTTCAGTCTTTCCCACCATCAGGGTCTTTTCCAATGAGTTGGCTCTTCGCATCAGGTAGCCAAAGTACTGGAGCTTCAGCTTCAGCATCAGTCCTTCCAATGAATATTCAGGACTGAGTTCCTTTAGTTCAGATTGGTTTCATTTCCTTGCTGTCCAGAGGACTCTCAAGAATCTTTTCCAGCCCCACGGTTTGAAAGTATTAGGATTTCGGCACTCAGCCTTCTTTATGGTCCAGCTCTCACATCTGTACATTACTACTGGAAAGACCATAGCCTTGACTATACCATTGTTGGCAAAGTGATATCTTTGCTTTTTAATACAATGTCTAGGTTTTTCATAGCTTTCTTTCCAAGAAGCATTCTCTTTCTAATTTCAAGCCTGCAGTCACACTCTGCAGAAATTTTAGAGCCCAAGAAGAGGAAATTTGTCACTGCTTCCACCTTTTCCTCTTCTATTTGCCACGAAATGATGGGGCTCAATGCCATGATCTTAGGTTTTCTAATATTGAGTTTTAAGCTGGCTTTTTCACTCTCCTCTTTGTCACCCTCATCAAGAGGCTCTTTAGTTCTTCCTTGCTTTCTGCCATCAGAGTAGTATAATCTGCATATCTGAGGTCATTGATGTTTCTCCTGGTAAGCTATTATTTTTATGTTAATTCAAACAAGACACTTAAGATAAAGATTTCATGCATTCATTCTTAAGCCTCCCTTCCTTTGGAGCATGCTGACCCTTGACTAGATTGTGGAAATGAATGTTGCATAAATGGTCATAGTATTTCCTTTGACCTGAATTTGGCCTTTTTATCTTTCTATTAAACAAAACAGTATACTTAGAGCACTGGTGAATGACCAAACAAATTGAGTTTCCCATCCATAAAAATCTATGTGGTGGTTTTGTAAAGAGTTACATGTTTCTCTACTTAATCTTATCTTCATTAACTCCCCAAATGCTATTTCTGTAAGATTATAAATCTCATATTCTTTTTTCAAAACCATTTCCTTTTCATACACTTAAAAAATCTCTGGCTTCTAAACAGTCTATCATATATTAACTGATAAAGTAAAACAGCAGCTGCATAATTCACACAAGCAAATCTGCCCTTGGGAATAAAAAAAAAAAAGAGGTTTATTTTGGCTAAAGTGAAAGTGTTAGTCTCCCTGTCATGTCCAACTCTTTGTGACTCCATGGACTGTAGCCCCTAGTTTCCTCTGTCCATGGAATTCTCCAGGCAAGAATACTGGAGTGAGTATTCCTTTCTCCAGGGTATCTTCCCAACCTAGGGATTGTCAACTGAAAAAAAAAAGGACAACTTGAGAGTTGTGACTTAAGTTTTATTTGGGGCAAAATGAGGACTGCAGCTCGGGAGACAGCTCTTGAGAGACTGCTCCAAAGTGGCAATGGGGGAAAGTCAATATACAAGGTTTTGGTGAAGAGGGAGTTTAATGCCATGAAGCACTCATTTTACGAAAGGTTTTTGTTAGTCATGAGGATCTGATGTTACCATGAAGGGATTTAGTGTTTCTCTAGATATGAAGAGATGCAAGGATTGAGATCACAAAATTTGTTCCTAAAAGCATCCAACTATCTAAAGACCTGTCCCACCAGATTCCCTGGAGCACAGAGTGCCTCACACCACCCTGAATTCCCTCAGGGACTGTTGAAGGGCCACAGCTATACCAGCATGGGGTTCAGTCTCCATAGAGGCAGATGGCAAATGCCTTTGTTGTTCAGTTGTTGGCAATGCTCTTGATAAGTGCCAATTTGTAGTTGACAGGATTAAACCTGGGTCTCCTGCATTGCAGGCAGATTCTTTCTTTACCGTCTGAACCATCAACATAGTCCTAAGATGACTTTAATTGGCAGTCTTAATTGAAAAATTTGCAGATGATATACCCCTTTACTGTGTTAGCAGAAAAAAAAAATGAAGAAAACCATTGGTATAAAGAAAGTCATTTGTTTGTAAAAACTCTGCTTTATCCAATGTATTTTGTTCTTAGGGGCTAAAAGGCAGTTGTCTTCTTGTCTTCTACTTAAACAGAAACACACAGCATCATTCCCATGGTAGCATTTAGCCTTCAAGTTGTTGCTTAGAGTCATTCCAAGTGCTTTGTTGTGATGTGTGCAAAAACTTCAACCTATCAAAATGGGTTGCTAGCATTACTGCTAGCAGAGCAGGTTTAATTTTTTTGTTTGTTTATTATCTGTTTGATGCTTCCCGGGCTGCTAGCATTTCTGCTGTCTAGTTTCCAGGCAACCCTCAGCTTCCTCATTCCCCAGCCTACTTTTTCTGTCTCCTGCATGTCAGCCCATTTGCCAGGAAACAAAGGCTGTGCTTCCTCTCTTTCTTGTCTCCCTAAACATCAGGATAATACAGTGAAATTGAAGAGAAAAAGTTAAATTTTAAAAGTAATCCTTTGTTCTGATCCTTAGAGGCAAGTCATGACTCATGGAAAAAGAACCTGCCCCCTATCTGATGACCTATAGTCTAGTTTTCTGGCCCTCACAAGAGACCCCCCGGGTAATTGTTTTTCTGTTAAACTTTAATTGGTAACTGCCGCAAGGTGGTCAATCAGCCTTGTTAGCCTGATAATTTCCAGACCAATCTCCGTAAAGGTTAAGCTATGCCCACCAATCAGTTTGTTTAGATTGTCATCACCCCACCCATACCTACTTTTAACTTTTGTATAAAAACTGCTCTGTAACTGAGGACGGGGTTCACTCCTTTCGGGGATGATTGAACTCCGGCGCGCCGGTTCAATAAATCCTCTTGCTGATTGCATCGAATTCGAGTCTTGGTGATCTGAGAAGCGACGTCTCTCGTGATTAGGCCTTTCTGGGCCTAACAAAATCATACTCTTTGTTCTGTTTAGAAAGGAAATCCAGTTCCCAAGTCCAGGCTTTCCTGAGGGAACAGCACACAGGTAGGAGGAGTGGACTTGTGATATAGTCAAATCCCATATGCCCTGGTGGGTGACCCACAGACTGGACAATAATTATATTACAAAGACTCTGCCACAGGAGTGAAAGTTCTGAGCCCCATGTCAGGCTCTCCAGCCTGTGGGTCTAGGACTGGGAAGAGCCCTGGAACATTGAGCTTTGAAGGCTGGCAGAACTTGACTACAGGAGCTCCACAAGATGGGGGACATAGGGGCACACATTCTCATGTGCACCAGGACCCAAGGAAAAAGCAGTGGTTTTATAGGAGCTTTGACCGGACCTACTTGCAGTTCTTGGAGGGTCCCCTGAGTGTCAGTAATGCCTAATGCGGCTCCTGACATTTTTTGAATGGATGCGTTAGCACTTCATTGAAAAGCATGCTTACTGATTCTCTGAGAAGTGATGGCAAGAGAGACTTTTGGTCTTTACAGCTGCTGACACTGGGGGCGCAAGAAAGACTATTTGAGGCCTTAAAAAAGGCAGCCCCTCATTTAAAGGACTATCTGAGCTGTGCACTCCCCACTTCGGACTCTGATGAACAAGGACTACAGGCCTGGAAAGCATAAGCAGAATTTCTGGCTTTCCTCGTTGCAAAGAATGCATGTACACCATAAAGTTATCTATTCCCATTGCTGCCACCAGACATTTTCTGACTGAATGGGAATGCCCCTATCTTTCGAATCAACGATGGGGCTTGATTTATGTAGAACCTTATAGGTCCACATGGAATAATTCATTTCTCCCTATGCCTTTAGTAATTACTAGGTGGCATGCTAATGGATGGGTTCCTCCTTTAGTGAGTTTCGATGGAACAGGTCCCATGCAGCCTGAGTTATGGAAAGCATTGGCTGCTATGGCACCTGTGATTTTACATAGACCTTTAAATGAACAAAGATATATTGTATGGGCCTGCGTACATTCTCCCTATGCATTTTTGTTGGCCAGAAATCAGAGTGATTTGGAAGTTTCTGAAGGAGAAACTGTTTACAGTGTTATATATGTGAATTGTTTTATATCAAATTGTGTTGATGGGAATGATTATAATAATTATAAGGCTGTGATGATTGTAAAGCAACCACCATATTTGATGGTTCCTGTAAAATTAGAGGGACAATGTTTTGATGATTATGCATTGAAAATTTTATATGAACTTAATGGCTTAATTTATTAACCTAAGAGATTCATTGCAGCTCTGGTTGTGGGAATAACTGCCTTGATTGCCATAATTGTATCAGTTACTGTTTCTGCTGTTGCCCTATCAAAAGAAGTGCATACTGCCTCGTTTGTCAATCAGCTGTCCAAAAATGTCTCTGTAGCTCTTACTACGCAGGAAATTATAGAAAAGAAAATAGAAAATAAGGTCAATGCTTTAGAAGAAGCAGTTCTGCTTATGGGGCAAGAAATTACAAATTTAAAAATTAAATTGTCTTTAAGGTGCCGTGCTGAATTTAATGGATGTGCATTACCCCTCTACAAGTGAATGAGTCCATGCACTCTTGGGAACACATTAAGAGTCATATTTTAGGCATCTGGAATCATTCAGATGTTAGAATTGATATTTCTAAGTTACATCAGGATATTCAGAATATGAAGCAGGCGGAGCCTGACTTTTCCTCTCAATGGCTTTCTAATTCCCTCTTTGAAAATCTGGAGGAATATCTTTCCCATGTATCCTTTTCTACAATAATGATTAATGCAGCCATGTGCTTATGCCTGTTAGTTCTGATTTGTGTGATGGCCCTGTGCCTTTTCAGAATACTCATTGGAGTGTTTCTGCTCTATCTACTGAGTTTCATACCTATGCTCTAAAAAATAAAAAAGGGGGAGATGTCGGGAGCTGCATTAGGCATTACTGACAAAATGGAGGCACGGCCTCCAGCACCCCTCTCCTCATTCCGCAGGTATGGACCTGGGATTAAGGAGTTAGGCCTTGTAATTCTGACTTGTCTTTTCTCTTCCTCAGCTGAGCTGACTGAAAAGGAATATTAAGGTGCTTATTGTTCTTGAGAGGAGCATGAAAAGGCACAAAGCCTTCAGCAGCTGTGCTCAGAAAATAATTCACAAAGTTAATCACTGACATTTGTTCAAAGACTTTTACAAAAGAGTGTTCCAGCATGAGCACATAGGCCATAGCTTGAGGCCATGGGATGGATTGCTATCTGAAGCCTATTGGAGTCCCTGGCTGCTGGAGTTGGACTCCCGCACTTGAGGAGGTGGAGGATAGCTATGGCTCACCTTGGGTTCATAGACACTTGTGGTAGGCATGTTAGGAAGCATTCATCTGCTTGAGTTCTCCTGGAGGCTGACTTTTTGACATCAAGACCTGGCCCCTACCAACAGCCTGTAGGCTCCAGTGCTGGGATATTTCAGACCAAACAGAAAACTGGACAGGGACAGCCCCATGCATCAGGTGACAGACTGCTTAAAGGCTTCCTGAGCCTACAGTTGCATCTAGATGTATTTCTTGACATGGCCTTGTCCACCAGAGGGTCAAGACCCAGCTCCACCAGTGGGCAGGCACCAGTCACTTCCACCAGGAAGCCTTCTCTTTTGAAGCTATTTCAAAAATTGCATAGGAAGGAACACTTCTAAACTCATTCTGTGAGGCCATCACCACCTTATACCAAAACCAGACAAAGATAGCACAAAAAATAAAATTATAGGCCAATATGACTGAGGAACAAAAATGAAAGAATCCTCAACAAAATACCAGCAAACCGACTCCAACAAGACATTAAAATATCATACACCNTGCTGGGAGGGATTAGGGGCAGGAGGAGAAGGGGACGACAGAGGATGAGATGGCTGGATGGCATCACTGACTCGATGGATGCAAGTCTGAGTGAACTCCGGGAGTTGGTGATGGACAAGGAGGCCTGGCATGCTGCAATTCATGGGGTTGCAAAGAGTTGGACACAACAAAGCGACTGAACTGAACTGAAGATAGTAAAGATAATAAAGATGAGTATTTCTAGAAGAAAGGGATCATGAAAACTAAAGTAAATCTTAACACTTATTTTTCATTGATTTAATAGATGTAACGTGGTATTATGAACTAATCTTCCATCTTACAAAATCTCATACAGGTTGAATTCAGCACTGCCAATGTTTGTGGTAGTAGCGGTGCTTTCTTCTCTTCCTCCCCTCCTTTTAAATTAGGGAAGTAGAATAACACCTCCTTTCTTTTTTTCTTGGAGTTACTGGCATCCTGTGCTGTTGTGAGGGTAGCTGGTTTAAGGCAAAGGGCATAATGAGAGCACTGACCATCTATATTCCTATGGTATGAACAATCATGTCTTGTTACATATAAAGGTGAGGATATAAATCTGATTGCACTCATTTACTATTTCTAAACCTGCTTCTGATGTTGGCGGCTAAGATATAAAGCTGTTTCTGTGAACATAAATGGCTTCATGAAACTGTTTTGGCATCCACTGAGGTTTAGGAGAATCTCCAGATTTCCTACTGCTTCTTCAACTGGAACTTTATTTCTTTGTTTTTCTGATTTCCACTTAAACTTCCTCAAAGCTTTGTTTCAAAGTATATATATCAGTTGAGTTCAGTTCATTTCAGTCGCTCAGTCGTGTCCGACTCTTTGCAACCCCATGAACTGCAGCACATCAGGCCTCCCTGCCCATCATCAACTCCAGGAGTTCACTCAGATTCATGTCCATCGAATCAATGATGCCATCCAGCCATCTCATCCTCTGCCATCCCCTTCTCCCCCTACCCCCAATCTCTTACAGCATCAGAGACTTTTCCAATGAGTCAACTCTTCGCATGAGGTGGTCAAAGTACTGGAGTTTCAGCTTTAGCATCATTCCTTCCAAAGAAATCCCAGGGCTGATCTCTTTCAGAATGGACTGGTTGGATATCCTTGCAGTCCAAGGGACTCTCAAGAGTCTCCTCCAACACCACAGTTCAAAAGCATCAATTCGTCGGTGCTCAGCCTTCTTCACAGTCCAACTCTCACATCCATACATGACTACTGAAAAAACCATAGCCTTGACTAGACGGACCTTAGTCGGCAAAATAATGTCTCTGCTTTTGAATATGCTATCTAGGTTGATCACAACTTTCCTCCCAAGTAGTAAGCATCTTTTAATTTCATGGCTGCAGTTATATCCATAGCTAAAAAGAGAGAAATATCCATGAAACTTTTTATCTTATCATACAGAATTTTTGTGGTCTCTTTTCCTCTTTCTTTCTCTTTATCACCCACTAAAAGTCTTGAAATGCTGTTTTTTATTTTATTCAAAATCTCTCTTTTGCCTAGCTGCTCTTTCCCACCCACCATCTCACACTACTTATCATGCCATCCTACACTCATTTACTCTGTATGAAGAACAAAAACTCAAATGACCACACAGCGGAGACACAAGGACAAATTCAATAGTTGGGAATATACCTCAGTGATATAAAAAAGGGGTTTAGTGTCTAGATAATAAGTAAGAAGCAAATGTCTCTTAAAAGCACTTACAGCTGGATTGAATTGTGATGTGTGACAGTTCTGAAACTTCAGGAGCTCAGCTTTCTTGACTTTGCTTATCCTCTGCAAGACCTTGACCCAGATAGCCATAAGTTTAAGTCTTGATCTGTGTGGTATTTTATAATTTCAAAGCAGAAAGTCTCAGAAATAGAAAACTGAGGCTCAGAGAAGTCAGGAAAATGTGGTATTAGAAAAAGAGGAACCCTTAAAACATCAATTGATCTTTCCTCCAACCTCCTTAAAGTATCTCATATTCTCTGCATCTAACAAGAAATAAATTCTATAGACTGCATGGTTCTCTGACTAGAAATCTCGTTAGAAATTTGCAGACAGAAATCTCTTCTTCATGTCTCTCATTTTAAGCCTAAGTTATTTCTAGCTTCATTGAAGATAGCAAACAGCTGTTCATCTTCCTTAAGCTCTCCATACATTTCACAACAGCTCTATTACAGAGTCTTTCCTGGCTCTACCTGGAGCTGATATCCGATTATATTTTTTATTATTTTAGGATTAGCATTTATCTTACACTATTAACTCTTTTCATAGTAATGCTGTATGTCTCTCTACAAGGAGTTTTGTAGGTCATAATGTAAGTTAGTCCAACGTGAAGATGAATTGCTAGGAGTACAGAAAAAATGGCAAAATGTGGAATTGATGAATTGGAAGAGAAAATGGCTAGGTCAGGTGAGCTAATGAGCCAAGAAACAGAAAATATATTTACAGACTTTTTCTTTTCCTTATGCATCTATAAAGTATTTCTATTAAACAACATGGACTTGCTAATGTGTAACAACAACAAAGAAACTCTAAGGAATATTTTACTTTCCTTAATTACCAGTTTTACCTTGGCAACCATCTACCAAAATTAATATTAAAAAAGAGCAAGATTTGTTTCTTCTACAGTTGGCTGAATTTAGTTCAATTAAAAATAAAGTGTTATTGACATTAGCTTCAGAAGATAAAGATCCAAAGCAGTGATTTAATCAGAAAGTGATTAAATTCTGTGGATATATGTGGTGGGTCCTGGATCTGAAAGATTTTTGTATTGACTCTTCTTATGGACCTTTTACTAAAAGCTCCCTAAATAAATTGCTAATAATAAGCAAAGGCAATGGTGAAAGTATATGCTACTTTTACAGTTTAAGGATAAAATATTTGTTTAAGAAATAGGTGTGCTAAACTTCTCTGAGACTCTTTTTCTATAATTAATGAGTTGATTAATTATATGTGTACTATGAACGATGGTGTCTTGCTAAAGATTACTGACCCATATGCTGCTCTCAAACCACAGCAAACTTCAAAAATTCAATTACAAGGTCCACATGCTGTATATTGCATATGTAAACTTCTTCAGGTAGACAGAATGCATATTAATAACCCCATCTATGTGGGTTAGCTCTGCAGCCTAGTCACTATTTGGCAAAAGTAGTTCTTGAAGCATCAAAAGGTATGTAGAAACTGAACTGTTTCAAGTTTGTCAGCCTTCAAGTACATTACAACTTTATTTATATTATCACCAGTAATTTTAATAATTAAAATCTTTAGATATTTTATTGGAGGTTATTGATATAATTAATAGTAATAGCCTTCAAAGATAAAAATGTGTCTATAATAATATATTCTTGATACTTATTTTTTAAAAAGTCATTTTTATATGCCCCAACTGCTTTCCTCTTAGAAAAATATAAAACCTAACTCGGTTAAAATAAGAAGCAACAAAACCAAAAATTTTCATATCCAGTAGTGACATATGTAAATTAGTTTCTTAAGCACTGAAATTTAATTCAATTTAATGTTCATTCAATTTAATCATTTTGTTGTTGTTCAGTCACTTAGTCATGTCCTACTCAAACATGTGACCCCATAAACTGCAGCATGCCAGACTTCTCTGTCCTTCACTATTTCCCAGAGTTTGCTCAAATTTGTGTCCATTGTGTAGGTAATGCTATCTATTTATCTCATCCTCTGCTGTCCCCTTCTCCTCCTGCTTTCAGTCTTTCCCAGCATCATGATCTTCTCCAATGAGTTGGCTCTTTGCATTAGGTAGCCAAAGTGTTGAAGGTTCAGCTTCAGCATCAGTTCTTCCAATGAATATCCGAGGTTGATTTCTTTAGGATTCACAAGTTTGATGTCCTTGTAGTCCAAGGGACTCTCAAGAGTCCTTTCTAGCACCAAAATTCAAAAGCATCAATTATTCAATGTTCAATCCCTGAGTCAGGAATACCCCCTGGAATAAGAAATGGCAACACACTCCAGTATACTTGCCTAGAAAATCCCATGGACAAAGGAGCTTGGCAGGCTACAGTCCATGAGGTTGCAAACAGTTGAACATGATTGAGTGACTGAGCATGATCACACAGTCTTCTTTATGGTCCAACTCTTACATTAATCATATTCTTATCACATACTTACTGAGTACATCCTAAGAGCCAGGACCTGCACTAAGGATCTCAAATACAAAGTAAAACAGCATATTCTCCTTGCATTCAAGGAGACAGTTACACAAGTAACACAATGAACAATCAGAGTGGAGTTTGTTTAAAATGAAGAATCCAGGGCCTTAGCCAAAAAGATTTTATTTGTTTATTGGAGACAATCCTCAGAATAGGTATAATCACCTGTCTGGTGATTTTGATATGATAGCCTATTAAAGATATTTTGAGGTAGATCTGCCCAAAGAATGGAGAAACACCTGAACTCTGATGGAAAAACAGCCATCCTTTCTCATGTGATTGCTGAAAGATACGCACTAAGGAAAAGCTAACAAAAACAAGTTCTCCTCTCCTTTCTTGTCCCTTCTTTTTCTATCACTTCATGTTTCATCTTCTTCCATTTTATGGCTTCCTATTGTTTGCCAAGGAAATAAAGTATTTAGAGTTTCATCCCAGATCAACTAAATCAGAGCCTCCAAGTGAAGCAAAGTCTTAAGATCTGCTTTTCATCCTTGTTCTTTTTCTTTCTTCCTTTTATCAATCTCTAGTTGAAGAAGCACTGGTCTTAGAAATGAGCCTGGCTCTGAATTTCCATAGTGATGTAACCTTAGGCAAATCAATTAAGCTTTTTGAGCTTTGATTTGTTTTTCATCTATATAATGGGGTTTTTACTAAATGTTCCCTAAGGTATTTCCAGCTGTAATATTTTATTATTGATTTTAATTTCATTTCAACTTCATTTATTTCTATCCTGATAGAGATTCCTTTTATGTGAATTCCTTTAAATAAAAACCTTGAGGGTGTTTTTTGTTGTTTTGTTTTAAATCTTTGATCATGTCTTTCTTACACTTATTGTCCTCCTTTAAAAAATTATTTTCTTTACCTCCTCTTCTCCCTCAACTCTTGAAACAGCCTCAGGTTAGAAAATATATTAAAGTTCACTTATTTTCACTTTCTTATTTACATTTGAGTTTTGTCTATAGAAGTGAAGAAAAATTGAAAAAGAAATCATAAAATGCTTTGCAATCATTATCTTGCCTTCTGTTTACATGGTTGTTATTATTTTTCATTGGTTTGATGTAATACCCACTTTTGTGAATGAAGAGAATAGAATTTTAATGGGAAGAATGAGAAAATGAAAATGTTGTACTCAGAGAAACCTGAGAATTCTTCAACAGCTAGCTCTTGGAAACTTGGGGACAGAGCAGGGAAACTGCAAAATCTTTTTTTCAGCATGGGATGCCAAGAATTCTTGACTAGATGAATAAACACAAGTGAAAGAAAATTATCTTATTTGAGGCATTATAGACAGTCGATTTAGATAGATTAAGAATTAAGATAATGTTCATTAACTTGCTATATTCCCAGGAACTTTTCAGATCTGAAAGAACTATTGTAAATAAAGACCAATAAAAAGTCACATAGAAGAAATACACACAACTATTCTATGAGATGAGATGATTGCCCTAAAATCATTTGACTTCCAGAATGTCCTTTTGTCCATGGATACTGGCCTCCAGATGTCTTAAATTGATGTAATGTCATGAAGTAAATATACCTTGCTTGTACAAACAGAATAAGATCCAAGCAGAATAAGATTCCTAAAAGCAATTTGATTCGTCAGTAACTAAATATATTTGTAACTAAGAATTAGCACTTCGGTAGCAAGCACTTTCCAGGAATAAATTGTTGTTCATCCATGGTGTGTAAATGATTCTTTCAAAACTGTTTTAACAGATGTCACAATTTTATCTTTTTTTTTCCCTCCTCCTCCATCTGCCACGGGCTCAAACTCTCCCTACTCCATTCCTTGGTAACAGCTTTCATCTGCCCTTACTTCCTTTAAATATGTGGTAGTTTTGTTCATTGAATCAATTTTTCTAAAATATGGTTGTTCTGATTAATCTTACCTAAGTTGACATTAAGATCCTTGAGCAAATTAATAAGAATCTTACATACAAATCCTTCAGAATGCTATGAAATATAATCAGATTTACATAAATTTATAAATGCTATTGGTCACCGTAAAGCAAATGTGTATAATATGCCTTTGTCATTCAAAAGACTCACCCAAATGCAAACCAAAAAAAAAAAAAAAAAAAAATTATTTCTGATGTAGGGTCCAAATACAATTAAGCATTTTAAGTCATGCATGGAACAATTGCTTTGTCTTAATCAGCTGTTGATTTTCTGTGTTACACACTGAATTTCCTCCTTTCAATTATTCTGCAAGAAGCCTTCTATTGGGGGCATGAAATATTGATTTTCTTAAAGAAAAATTCACAAATGTACATCCTAATGTTGATTAAGACTTAAATCTACCTACAGTTTTTGAACAGGGCAATTAATTTGAGGGAACATTGGAACTGAGAGTAGCATTAATTGTTTTTAAACCAGTAGAAACTAAGTTTTCATATAAATGTAGCTATGTATACACATATATATATGTGCATTCTCCCTTTCTTTTTCTTGATGAAAGCAATGGGACTTTAGAGCAGGTTAAACTCATATTTCAAATAATAAAGAAAATAAGTTTATATAATATTTGAATTGTAGTACAAGAATGTACAGCTTGATATAAATGTATATTAAATATACATTTTTAATGTGCTGGTGGTTCAAACAGTAAAGAATGTGCCTGCAGTGCAAGAGACCAGGTTTAATACCTGTGTCAGGAAGATGCCCTAGAGAAGGAAATGGCGACTCACTCCACACTCTTGCCTGGAGCATTCCATGGACAGAAGAGCCTTTCAGACTATGGTCCATGGGATCGCAAATAGTTGGACAAGACTGAGCGACTAAGTTTAATGTGATGAGTGAGTCTTTATATCATAAATGTCCTTCCAAAATTCTTCACAGAAAGTTTTTTTTTCTTAAATACGTATTTTCCCCATTGAAACACCATTACTATTTGCTGTGTTGCTTGGTTACATTTTGCCTGAATAAACTGTGACAGCGGCAAACAAATCTTTCTTTTTCAGGATTTTGTCTAATTTGGTGAATTAACATAGTAGTGGATTGATAAATACACTTTGAATTAAATGAGTAAGAGGTGGATGTCAGTCCACAGTAACCCTTTTATGCAATCATGTTCAATCACGTCACCAGGAATCTGTCTCTTATTTGCTTTGCTTTATATTGGAGTAGAAGAAGTATTCCAGGAATTTCATGTCATTAAAGTCTCATTTATTCACCTGAAGCTTCAGCTGGCTACATGAACACCAGATTTGTATGTGTCACAGCAGAGAAAGATTGAAAAAAGTTGATAAGTGTTTCCTTAAGAAATCACTTGTACAATCAGTTCAGTTCAGTCACTTAGTCAGGCCTGACTTTTTGTGATCCCATGGACTGCAGCATACCAGGCTTCCCTCTCCATTACCAACTTCCAGGAGCTTGTTCAAACTCATGTCCTTCGAATCAGTGATGTCATCCAACCATCTCATCCTCTGTCTTCCCCTTCTTCTTTTGCTTTCAAGCTTTCCCAGCACAGGTTCTTTTCCACTGAGTCAGTTGATCATATTAGATAGCCAAAGTATTGGAGCTTCAGTTTCAGCATTAGTCCTTCCAATGAATATTCAGGACTGATTTCCTTTAGGATTGACTGGTTTGAGCTCCTTGCTGTTCAAGGGACTCTCAAGAGTCTTCTCCAACACCACAGTTCCAAAGCATCAACTATTTAACACTCAGCTTTCCTTATAGCCTAGCTCTCACATAGATACATGACAACTGGTAAAACCATAGTTTTGACTTTATGGACCTTTGTCATTAAAATTATATCTTTGCTTTTTAATATACTGTCTAGATTAGTCACAGCTTTTCTTCCAAGGAGCAAGCGTATTTTAATTTCATGGCTGCAGCCACCATCTGCAGTGATTTTGGAGCCCAAGAAAATAGAGTCTTTCACTGTTTCCATTGTTTTTCCCATTGATTTGCCATGAAGAGATGGGACTGGATACTGTGATATTCGTTTTTTGAATGTTGAGTTTTAAGCCAGCTTTTAATTCTCCTCTTTCACATTCATCAAGAGGCTCTTTAGTTTCTCTTCACTTTCTGCCATAAGGATATATCTTCTGCATATCTGAGCTTATTGATATTTTTCCTGGCAATCTTGACTACAGCTTGTGCTTCATCCAGTCTGGCACTTCATATGATGTACTATGCATATAAGTTAAATAAGCAGGGTGACAATATACAGCCTTGACATCCTCCTTTCCCAACATGGAATCAGTCTATTGTTTCATGTCCAGTTCTAACTGTTGCTTCTTGTCCTGCATACAGATTTCTCAGGAGGCAGGTAAGGTGTTCTGGTATTCTCATCTCCTCAAGAATTTTGGTCAAAGGCAATAGGGTAGTCAATGAAGCAGAAATAGATGTTTTTCTGGAATTCTCTTTCTGTTTCTATGATCTAGCTGATGTCGGCAATTTGATTTCTGGTTCCTCTGCCTTTTGTATATCCAGTTTGAGCATCTGAAATTTCTGTTCATGTACTGATGAAACCTAGCTTGGAGAACTTTCAATATTACTCTGCTAGCGTGTGAGATGACTGCAATAGTGCAATAGTGCAGTAGTTTGAACATTTTTTGGCATTGCCTTTNGTTTTTGCTGACTGTATAGAGCTTCTCCATCTTTGGCTGCAAAGAATATCATCAATCTGATTTCAGTGTTGACCATCTGCTGATGTACATGTGTAGAGTCTTCTCTTGTGTTGTTGGAAGAGGGTATTTGCTATGACCAGTGTGTTCTCTTGGCAAAACTCTATTAGTCAACTGTATATTCCAATGTAAAATTAAAGAAATTAAAAAAGTTTAAAAAATGTACATGTCATACACATCAGGGTCACCAGGAGGCCATTGTCTTATTTCATAAATAGCTTCTCCCTAAATGGCATTTAAGAAAAACCCCTTATATTATTGCACAAAATTTATTTAACAAAAGGACAGATGTGCATGAGATACTGATTTGAGAGCAATCATATTGTGAAGACAGTTGCAGGTTTGTAATTAAAATCTAGAACTCAGACTTTAAATTATTCAAAGTCAAGATATAGTCAGTAACCTTTTATGCTGAGGAGTATTGTCTCCACCACCACTACCAGCATCATCACCAACTTTCTGTTTTATCACAACAGTTGTAAGCACGTCGTATTTATATATTCATTTATCTCAGAATGATATTAGGTACGTGCTGTTACTGTAACCAAAGAACTTTTACTTTGGCAGCCCTTTACATTTCTATCAAGTAAAAACACTACAGTGAACAGAAAGCCAGATACTCCTCTCACATTTTTCCAGATTTCCAAAAGATTGTAGAGCAGTAGCCCTTTAAATTTGGGGGAGAGGGTCACAAAAATTATCTAAGGTTACTAGAGATCCATATTCCAAAAGAGTTTACATGGGAACATAAAACAAAAGTTTACATAGAATTTTATGTAGTTCACAAAACTCATGAGACAGAGCAATGGGTTTAGGTGAAATGTTATAAATTATTTTAAAGAAAGAAATAGAGAATTATTTACTTAGCATTTATCTTGTATTTCTCAGCCTCTTGTCCAAGAATTGTTATTGTCGATAGAGTCCTTATCTGTCACAAATAGTTGCTTCTGCCATTGGTTTGCACTTACAGCTAAAGTCTTTGATATTGACTTCTGAGTTTGTACTCTGTGCTCACACTTACATTCCCCGGCTAGAAGTTCTAATTCAAAGTTAGGGACATGACCAACCACTCATCATCATGAACTTTTTGTTCATGATGAAGTTTTTGTTCATTTCAAGGGATTCTGGGTATATGCAGTAAATTTATGCATCATAGAATTTACAGAATATGGGATTTTAGTGGTAAAATGATTAGCGATCAGTCAGCATATGTTTGACTTGAGGCAGGAGGATTAACAAGTGATAGCCCAGAACATCATGTCTTGATTCCATGATAAACATCTGCCTAATGTGCAAATTGATAGGCAATGGGCCAATGGTAAAAGCTTTAATTTTTTCTTTACACACTGAATCTTAATCACCTTTTCTCATTTACTCAAATATTTTTCAGAATGGGAAACTAATCCTTACAACAGAAGAAAAGTTAATTGAAAAACACTCAGATTTTTTTCTTAAAATTCATTACACTGAGTCCTCATCGGCAGGTGTTTCAAAGAAACTGAGAGCAACATAATACACAATATCTTGCTTAGTTAATACCAGATGCTTATTGGAGATCACTGGTTTACAGAATACCCTATCCAATTTCATCGCAAGGCCCCCTTGCTCATTCAAGGCTCTCCAGGGCAGATTAACAGCATCTGTTATGCACCCCTCAACCCTCAATAACCTCTGTGCATCAGCTTGGTTTAATGCCACAGAGGCATTCAGCCATAATAACAGGAGAAAGGAGCAAGGAGGAGAGGACAGAAAGCTAAAAGGCGAGGTAGACACATGAGGGAGGAAAGAAGTGCAGAGAGACAAAAGGAATGAAGATGCGTAAAAAACAAAGTTATTTTTCACACTGCTTGCTTTCGTATATCAATTCCTTTTCCATTTGGCAGGGTTAATTAATTAAATAATTTATGGTAGTTGAGATGTAATAAGATGGTATATGACGGATGTGCAAGGGAGTGATGGCTACCCCTGCTCACAATACGGCAGGCAGGCTTCTGATGCAGGATGTCGAGCAGTTATGAGCTCTGCTGACTTTCACTTGCTGTATTTCTCCCTTCTTTTAGTCTTCCCTTACTGGTTGAGCAAGTCCTATGTTCTTAGCATGGGTATATGATAATTAGAAAGCAGATAAAAACACTTAGCTCATGGAACAGATGTTTCTGGTGATGAAATATTGACAGTTAAAATACAAACTCTGATCGATGGTGAAAACTTTATGGAGAAAAAAAAATAGAGCAGGGAAAGAAAGATTGAAAGTTTGGGGAGAGGCAGAGATTGCTGCCTTATATAAAATAATCAGAATATGCTCCATCGGTAAAGTAAAAGTTAAGCTCAGCTCTAAGGGAGGTGCTGGAATAAACCATCAGGACATCTAGGAGCAGAGCCACAAGCCAAGAGGCAGTGAGTGCAAAGTTCCTGTGGTAGAACCATCCAAATTGTTTTTGGAGAAAACTAGAGCCAGTATGTTTGAAGAGCCAGCATGGGTTGGAGAAGAGTACTAGTGGGTGAGCGAAGATCATCAACTGGACTAATTGCCACAAAACCCAATGCAAGCCGATTTATGGTTATCCTCTAAGGTGTGCTGCTTATGGGATGGATTCACGGGTGGCTCAACAGTAAAGAACCTGTCTGCCAATGTAGGAGATGTAGGTTCGATCCCTTGGATTGGGAAGATTCCTTGGGGGAGGAAATGGCAACCTGCTCCAGTATTCTTGCCTGGGAAATCCCATGGACAGAGGAGCCTGGTGGGCAACAGTCCATGGAGTTGCAAAGAGCTGGACATGATTGAGTGACTGAGCACACACACAAAGAGAATAGTGAAGAAGCTGCAGATTCATGAAAATATATGAACCCACATAGATGGACTAAAGTGCAATAAGCGAAACAGAACTTCAGATGGGTCCTAGGTTCAAGCTTGTTGTTCACTAACTGTATAATTATTAACTAAATCACTGATGTCTAAACTATACTTGTTGACAGACTTGAGCTGTTGGTTCTGGGGTTTGGGGCTGAGTTGAGGTTTATACAAAGTTGGAACGAAAGTTTTGGAGCATAAGATCCAAACAGATCAATAAACAGCATCCCAGTGACAAAAACAGCTAACCGGGCTGTGGTGACAACAGAAATATCAATATGAAAGTGAAAGTTTTGGACTTCCCTGGCAGTCCAGTGGTTAAGACTAGGTTTCCACTTCAGGGTGTGCAGTTTCTGTCCCTGGTCAGGGGATTAAGATCTCGCATGCTTCATAGTGTGGCCAAAATATTAAAAAAAGGAAAGAAAATGGAGTTTCAAAGATGAAGTATCAGGACACATTTTTGGTTAATGCAGACCAGAGTTTCAAGGCTGAGGATTGGTTGACGGTGGGACACAAAAGCAGAGATGGATTGCCTGTGTTTCATAAGTTGTTGGAGCAAAGCAGAAAGAAATTTCACACACTTTCTGAGATCTTAACAATGTTAAGAGGAGTTTGTAAAGGAAACTAAGCCATTTTGGAAAACTTGATTTCACTATATTTCAATTTCTTATATAAGAATTAAAGTAAAGTCCCTTCCAGCTACAAATTTACTAAACTATACTAAATTCTTAGAGTAAATTAATAGATTCACAGTCTTACAAATGAACCATTGCCCAGAGGAAATTGTTTATTCCTTAGAAGTTTCACCATAATCAAATACATGGATTAAAAACCAATTTGTGTGTGTATATCAAGTGCTGCCTAGAATGAAATCAATCTAACAAATAACATTTGAACACCAATTCTAGGAAATAGAAGAAAAAGTAAAATAGTCCATTAATTGGGAGTTTGTAATTTAAATGGTATATTGCACTTTTTAAGAGAAAGCGATGGGCAAATATAGTCTAAAATTTTTGTGTTCATATCTCTAAATGTCTAAGATATAGGACATGTAAAAGAGGTACATAGTGTACATGTGTAGTTTAAAAAATGGAATACAGTGTCACTGGGAATGTGCCAACCTCCTTATGGAGATGATTTAAGAATGTGTTTGGAGCTCCTGGCGGCTCCTTTCAGATTGCACCCCTCTGCCTCTTCTCCACTAAAGGTGAGCAATGTACAGAAGTGAACCTGAATCAGAAAGAACGAACATGTAGAGCAATTCAAACTAAGTTGCCCGTATACAATCTTATGAAACAGGTACAATTATTGCCCCGTTTTTACATTAGGAAACTGAAGACCAGAGGTAGGGCAACTGACTAAGTTCACACAGTGAATTAGTAGATCTGGAACCAGAGCTGTTTAACTCCTGCTTAAAACCACTATTCCTTCCTGTCTCTATAATCATTCCCCGTTAGTCAGGCAGTTTCTCTTCTTTGTAGAAATGTATCCCCCTCAAATAAAGCTTAATTTGGCTTATCTTGATGCAAATGGAAACACGCTGGATGATTTTCTTGACTTGCATTTATCACTTAGTCATAGGTTTTCTCAAGTATCCGACTGGTTCCTTAAGGTTCTAGTTCTTTCATTTTTCCTGCTAGATGTTATTCCATTGAATAGCCAATGTGTTTGTTCTTTGTGTATTCTATTGTTGATGTACATTTGGGTTCATGAAAGTATTAGTCACTCAACTGTGTTTGACTCTTTACAATCCCATGGACTGTACCCCACCAGGCTCCTCTGTCCATGGGATTCTCCAGGTAAGAATACTGCAGTGGGTTGCCATTTCCCTCTCCAGGGGTTCTTCCTGTCCTGGAGATTGAACCCAGATCTCTTGCATTTCAGGCATATTTTTTTTTACCATCTGAATCACCAGGGAAGCCTTGGGTTGTTTGCACATTGATTCTAACACAGACAAGGCTGATGTACACACTCTTGCAAGCATCTTGAACATGCACTGTTTCCTCGGTTATAACAGAACTGAAATTTTAATTCTGGTGTGCATATCTTCACGTTTTCTAGAGAATGCTGTGTTGTTTTCCAAGATGCTCTGCCAATTTACACAGCCTTTATCCATGCTAGAGAAACTCATTGCTCTATACACTCATCAAAACTTTCTGACCTTTTTATTATGTCAGTCAAATGTATATGAGTCTGTGTCTCATTGTGGTTTAATTTCCCTGTCCTTGGTTATAAATTAACATGAGGAAATTTTCATATCTTTTTTATGCATTTCTTTGTCCTTTGCTATGAAATGACTATGTATCCATTATATTTATATGGGTATATATATATATATATATATATATAATGGGTTCAGATTCTTTTGATTTCTTTGTTTCAGGTACTAAATAGTAACCAATTACATGTATGTTCTTGTGAAAGTGAAGTTGTTCAGTCGTGTTTGACTCTTTGCAACCCCATGGACTGTGGCCCACCAGGGTCCTCCATCCATGNTATATGGGTATATATATATATATATATATATATAATGGGTTCAGATTCTTTTGATTTCTTTGTTTCAGGTACTAAATAGTAACCAATTACATGTATGTTCTTGTGAAAGTGAAGTTGTTCAGTCGTGTTTGACTCTTTGCAACCCCATGGACTGTGGCCCACCAGGGTCCTCCATCCATGGGACTTTCTAGGCAAGAATACTGGAATAGGTTGCCATTTCCTTCTCCAGGGCATCTTCCTGACCAGGGGATCAAACCCGGGTCTCCCGCATTGTGGGCAGATGCTTTACCGTCTGGGCCACCAGGGTATGTTCTTGTAGCTTGCCCTAATTTTAGACTAAATGCATACTTTTATATTTACCTTATTTCTATGTTTACTCTTTCTGGCTCTTATTTAACAAATCCTTTCTTTCCTCAGGGAAATAATATATTCTATTTTTTTTCTAAGATTTAATCTTTTATATCTCACATTGAAGTCCTAGATCTATGGGGAATTACTCATTTTGTATGATGTGAGAAAAGAAACCAATTTACTTTCTATGAATAAGAAATTATTGTATGACTTGTTACCTAATTGTACTTTTCTCCACTAATCTTCAATGCCAGTTTACAATTAAATAATCAGTAAATAGATTCAGAAATATTACGGCATGAAAGAGGAGGGTCAAGTTGTACAACTAGAAAAAAATACCCTAAAATGATTCTAGAATGGGAGTATATGGGAGTAGATTTTTTGTTCTTTTCCTTTGAAAAGCTTTTTTTTTTTTTCAAAATTTCTTTTATCCACTTCTGAACTAGTACTAGAATAATATATTGAACATAATAAATATTTATCCAAGAACTGAATACAAGATCAAATGCTAATATTTTGTAAACCTCTACTTATTTTGTGATAACAGAAAATTATGAAAATCTATTTTGCAGCAAGTCAGGATCTCACGGCTTTAAATATGTTGTTCTCAGTTCAGTTCAGTTCAGTCACTCAGTTGTGTCTAACTCTTTGTGACCGCACACAGTTAAAGGCTTTGGAACATTTCATGCAAAGATGAGCTCCATAAAGGACAGAAATGGTATGGACTTAACAGAAACAGAAAATATTAAGAAGAGGTGGCAAGAATACAGAGAAGAACTGTACAAAAAAGATCTTCATGATCCAGATAATCNTCTTGAAAGTCCCTTGGACTGAAAGAAGATCCAACCAGTCCATTGTGAAGGAGATCAGCCCTGGGATTTCTTTAGAAGGAATGATGCTAAAGCTGAAACTCCAGTACTTTGGCCACCTTGTGCAAAGAGTTGACTCATTGGAAAAGACTCTGATGCTGGGAGGGGTTGGGTCGGGAGGAGATGGGGATGACAGAGGATGAGATGGCTGGATGGCATCACTGACTCAGTGGGCGTGAGTCTGAGTGAACTCCTGGAGTTGGTGATGGACAGGGAGGCCTGGCGTGCTGTGGGGTCCCAAAGAGTCATACATGAATGAGTAATTAAACTGAACTGAAGCTGGTAAATTCAAAGGAAACTCCACACTTCTTCAGTATGTAATGTATTTATGTATGCACATAATATATATGCTGCAACATGACATCTAGGCCTTGAGGTATCTGAATAGACAGTACATCTTATTTGTTTATTAGACATGCACATATATTATACATACATACATACATACATATATAGATTAATTTATGGAAATTTATATAAATATTTAAAATAAAATTTTATTTTCTGTTATAATAAACAGCTTAAACAACCCAATTTTTTTAATCTTACAGTTTTCCTTGGTCCAGTTTTGTTTGTTCCTGTCTCTAGTGCCTTGTGTCAGCTCATCTCAGCCATTGTACGTGGTCCTTTCTAGAAGGCAAGGGAGATACACAAGGTCAAGTAGAAAGTCAGAGAGAAACTAGGGAAAATTATAGTCTAAGTGTAAGAAAAAAAAGGCTTAGATCTTGCTGTGGTGCCTTTGTGCGGACTAAATCTGTAACTATTTTATTGCTCTAACTGTTTTCTTTCTGCAATAACCACTTGCAACAGAAATGACCTAAAAATACTTTAAAAATCAAGTTAGAACTGACTTTTCAGGAAAGCAGATGATAAGTATGTACAATATCATACTAAGAAAATAATATTTTTCAGGAAAATACTGAAAAAAAATAGTGAAATGGTACTAATAAGTGGATAAAGTACAAATATATGTAATTATTCTGTGTTCTATTTTTAATATTCAGATACAGTAGCAGCTTTTTAAAATTTTGCTTTAAAAATATATATAGCTCTCACTTTTAGAAATAATTTTACTTCTGAAAATAGATTTTGAATATAATGGTCAATATACCAGCATATCCATGTTGATTTCATATTCATTAAATATTTCATAAAATATAAATTTTAATCATTCTCAAATAGCCAACACTGAACAATAAAGTAAGACATCACTCTTCTTGTAATTTATGGTTTTTTGGCTGAATTTACTGTGTGGTTTCTTTATATTTCCCCTTTTTANTGAAAATAGATTTTGAATATAATGGTCAATATACCAGCATATCCATGTTGATTTCATATTCATTAAATATTTCATAAAATATAAATTTTAATCATTCTCAAATAGCCAACACTGAACAATAAAGTAAGACATCACTCTTCTTGTAATTTATGGTTTTTTGGCTGAATTTACTGTGTGGTTTCTTTATATTTCCCCTTTTTAATAAATGAAAGTGAAGTCACTCAGTTGTGTCCAACTCTTTGTGACCCTGTGGACTGTAGCCTACCAGGCTCCTCCTCCATGGTATTCTCCAGGCAAGAATACTGGAGTGGGTTGCCATTTCCTTCTCCAGGGGATCTTCCCAACCCAGGGATTGAAGCTGAGTCTCCCGCATTGCAGGCAGACACTTTAACCTCCAAGCCTTTTAATAAATAGATAATATTAAATAATATTTATTTTTTTCACCTCCCACACTGACATTTATTACATTAATAACATTTCTAGCAAAAACTAGTAACAGTTCAATAACTGAATTCACATTAACAGGTTTCATTTTGATCCATTAGACAATTTGGAAGAAAAGCCATATTGATCAAAGGGATTGAAAGTAAAGCACCTTTTTTCCTTGCTACACAAAATTATTAAGTACAGTGGCTCTAAAACTCAAAACAAATTAGATGCAAAATCCAATCTGAAGACTCTCAAGACACGGACTTAGTCATCTATATTCAGTTATTTAAAAAGCCATATGCTTTAACTATTTGGCTGGAAATGGAATACACCTGTGAGAATTATACTTCACGGTAAATACCTTTGTACTTGCAGTGAATCTCATGTCACCGAGAACCTTAACCTAGTCTAAGACATTTTGAGAACTTACAACTATCACTTTTGGGAAACATTTTTTTGGTACTTCAGTTAAGTGCTGAAGGGATTTCTTCTAAAGTCTAGAGCTAGAATCTAAACTTCCAACACTCCCATCTGCAGGTAACATAGTTATGAATATACATTAAGTCCAGATACCTCCTGGATTTTTAACATTTCAGAGCTATGGCGGATAAATGTCTGAAAATATAGAATTAGCTGAATTTATACTCCTGAAGTCACCTAAGCTCATCTTTAGGTTTTATATTAACAGTGTTGTCCAGGAGAAATTAAAGAGTAACACTAATTATTCTCCAAGCTCTATTCCAGATGTCTGCTTATTAAGACTCGTAGTTTATGCAGAGGTGAACCATTGTCCTCTTAAGACTACACTAAACTACTTCTTTAGAGCTAATAGTAAAATACGGTGCCTTTATTTGCCTGAGAGCTATGCGATATTAAAAGTTCAGGCTTTAGGAGCAATTCTACCACTGAAGACTTGTATTATTTATAGTTTAACAAAACTATAAAATTTTGAAACCTCACTTTTTTTCACCAATAAAAATATTAGTTCACATTAAATTGTTTTGACTACTTCTAGTTCTAAATGCTTCTCAGGTGGCACAGTGATAAAGAATCTGCCTGCCAATACAGGAGATGCAAGAGATACAGGCAGGTTTGATCCCTGGGTCAGGAAGATGTCCTGGAGGAGGAAACGGCAACCCGCTCCAGTATTCCTGCCTGGGGAATTCCATGGACAGAGGAGCCTGGTGGGCTACAGTCCATGGGGCCACAAAGAGTTGGACACAACTGAGCACACAACTTACAGTCTCTATTTTCTACATCCTCAGTATGATTTTTTTCATTGCTGTAATAGAGCCTGTAGCATCCTAATTGTCTGCTACTACCCAATATTTTACCTAATGATTCCAATTTGCATTTTGATTCTGTCTATAAATCTGCCATTGTTGAGGTGGGGCTGGGTTTGGAGTGATGGTGGTGCATAGACAGGAGAGAAGTTTAAAAAATGCTTATACCAGTGGAAAATTTCCTTCTTTGCTCCAAGTTTGAGGTTGTCTGAGGCATTATTTCCAAGTCTAATACTAGTTTCCTGTCGGAGTCACTTAGAGCTCAAAGCCGTATTTCTTTGAGATTTGTGATTTGAAATTTTTTTACTTTAAGTTTCTTATGCACGTTGAAGCCCAGATTCTAAATATGTAGAGTATAGTAGTGACTTCAGTTGAAGGGTTCCAGTGTGCTCCTTAAAAGATACGGAGGTTTCCACGTAGCGGTTATACCCAAATTATGAACATTCAAATTCTCTTTTTAGACGTAATAACCTCACTCTCTGGAAAAATTCCCACAATATCAAATGAGAGGCAAATGACCTAGAATGATGTCATAAGTGACTAGTTTTCCACACTTTCTCTTCCTAGTCCACCCCATACCCTCATCCCTGCCCGCCCCCTCCGGAAAAGGGTTTTTTCCACAGGAAGTGTGACCTGGTGGGTCTGCTGTTGGTCCAGGTGTCACCTCTGGCAACTCCCTCTGCAAGTGTTTCCTTGCAAGTGGTTACTGGATCTGATTTTTAAAACTGCCACCCTGGTGATCAGAGTTGAGTCAAATTACTCTCCATCTCTGTGGACACTATTCTATGGTTGATATTGGGAGCTAGTATGATTGAAAAGGTTCTTCACTTGAAAAACAAACAAACCTCTTCCATTTAATAGCTAATTTAAACGCAAAGCTTTATAATTTAGCCTGTTTCTAAGCCACTGATTGCCTGTATTATTCCCATTCTATTTGTTACTGGAGACTCATTTGTTGGCTATATTTTAGTTATTTTTCAAACTGCATATTTCTGCTGATTGGGTCACTGATCTTTCAATGAGTCATCTAAGGATGCTGGAGTAAGCATTCACTGATGAATATTTCCCTTTAAGACAGCTCTGTTTTGGGGGCTGAGCAAATATGGCCAAATTAAACGCTAAAAGTGGCCGGAGAGGAGGAGGAATTTTGCTCTGTTTTATTCTGCTAGTTAATGCAGTTTGTCTTAGACTAGGATGTTCAGGTATGTATTGATAGCTACCAAGAAGGGCAATACTAAAAAAGAAAGCAAGTGTATTGAACAAGCAATCCATAACTGTTTGTTCTGACCTTGTAAGACAGGAAGAGGATGCTGAAGTAGATGCTGGAAGATTTGCGTTCAGGTTGAGTATAAAATTTATTAGTGCTGTGATCTGGATGAAAGAATCATTTTCATGGACCTAAGTGTTCTTCTCTGTCTTCAGTGCTCTATTTGTTTATGAAAAAAATTTGAAATAAAATAGTGACGATTGAGGTAAAAGAATAAATACAGTGTATTTTTTAAAGTGAAATAGGCACCTGGTAACAGTTAGTTAAGGAAAATGAGGTCCATTCCCTACAAGCAGGTTTTGCCCTCATATAACCAGAAGGCTTCACCAATTCTGAGGATTTCAACACATTCAATTATGGGTAATGTAACTTGGGCACTCACTCTGTCCTTCTTAAACAAATGCCACATTTTACCACTTGGCTTCCATGAATAGAAACACATTTTCAGTGTTTCTGTTTTTTTTTTTTTAATATATCGCTAGCATTTTGTTCCTCTATTTCTGAGAAGTTAAAAATGACTACTGGCTCAGGAAATAGTCAAGGCTTTACTGTGTTCTTCCAGCCTCTGCAGGTAGGTGAGGCGAGATTAGGATGGTAGGAGGCTTAGGAGGGTGGAGCGGAAACCATCAAATTTTCCTAGTGCCGTTTCAAGTTTATTTGCCAAGACCTCATAGGAAAAAAGCTTCTCTTCCATGTCCCTTTGTAAATAGACTTAGCCTTCCTTTGCTTTACTAATGTCCTGGCTAAGCTAAAATACCACAGTAAACAAGGAACACATGTAAGGACTCCATATACTACAGACAATAACAACTACTGTGGCAGGGGTCAAAGAGTAGGAATTGCAGAGTAAGCCAGGACTGACTCTGCACAGGCCCCAGTGTGAGAAGTCTAATTTGTGAGCCCAGGTTTGTCTCTAATGTCCTGTTGAACATTGGGGTGGGTTGTGGCCATCTGTTTCCTTTAGGGAGCAGCACCTAAGCTGTCACACAGATGTGATGTATTTTTTGAAAGAATCTGAAGACATAAAGAGGAAAGTGATAGAAATGAAGTAGCATAGCATCTAACAGTAAAGGAAGTAACCAGAAAGGGAACTGATAGATGGGAAGAAGTGTTAAAGGCCCAGAGGAAAGGCCAAGAAAGCCCATGAAAAAGGGTCAGGTTATCATGAGAGCCCAAAGGGTTGAGAGTATGTCGGGAAGTGGGGTGTTGCCACCTAACATTGCCAAGGTAGATCTGTTCCAGTGTAGACTAGGTCCAGGATGTGGCAAGGCAACAGATGAGCAATGGATATCATGGAGGTGGAAGTCTGTGGTGATGAAGAGGTTAGGAAGCTGGGAAGTAGAAAGCTGCATGTAGAGCTTAGTCAACGGGTGGATGGGAAACGACGAGGACCATGACTGCAAGAACTCAGTGACAGAGGAGGAGGAACCAGAAGATCAGAAAGGGAGAGGCAGACATGACCCCCATGCTGTGTCTCTCCCCACATCCTTGCTGTTGGTGATTATAGCCCTTCCCACCTTCCCACCCCAAAAGACATCTCTTTCTTTCCCCTTGCATTTGTGTTGGTCTTATAACTTGAATCAGCAGACGTACAGAGAGTGATGGAAATG
Source organism: Neotragus moschatus (assembly GCA_006410615.1). Classification (NCBI taxonomy): domain Eukaryota; kingdom Metazoa; phylum Chordata; class Mammalia; order Artiodactyla; family Bovidae; genus Neotragus; species Neotragus moschatus. The sequence continues at coordinate 588,775 of SJYA01001938.1, read as the reverse complement.
ATGGTTTGGAACCTGGGCCTCAAAAACCTTGAGTGCCTCCACCTGTTTCCTTCCTGGTTCTTCCCAGCATCTCAAGCTAGTCTGCTGGCCTCATTCACATGGAGCAGAAGTACGCTGTCCCATCTGAGGTCGGCCTGGTCTAGCCATACCTCCGTCATCCTGGCAGCAGGAATGAGTCCAGCTGAGACCAGAAGAAAACCCCAGAGGAGCACAGTCCAGACTGCTGCCCTGCAGAATTATAAGTTGTGTAAATGATTCTTGTTTTAAGCCCTTAAGTTTTAGATCAGTTTGTTATGCAGCGAAAGCTAACGTGTGAAAATGACTATGACAAGAACAGAAAACAGCAGAGCTGAATGGCATGAACCTCAAAGAAATCTTCTCAGTAGAGGCACAGATTATAATATGTATGCTAAGTTGCTTCAGCTGGGTCCAACGTTTTGCAGCCCTATGGACTGTAGCTGGCCAGGCTCCTCTGTCTGTGGAATTTGGAGTGGGCTGCCGTGCTCTCCTCCGTTAGGTAGAGACCCAGGGACTGAACCCCCATGTCCTGTGTCTCCTGCATTGGCAGGCAGGTTCCTTACCACTAGCACCAGATTGTTACAGTTGGTCTCTAAGATTCGGAGAGGCATAGCGTGATATTTGAGGGCATTTATTCCACCTCTTATGTGGGACGCTAGGGGAGTGTTCAGAAAATAAAAACTAATATGTTTCCTAGATTTGGGGAATTCCAAATACGTGTTCAGTTACACAGTCACTCATTAAAATCTTAAATCAGTTCTCATATTTTATATATGGTGAGTGAGATTTATGAGAAAGTAAATAATTTATAATTAGCAAGACCTAGCCCTTCATCTGAATTGGCCTCTGTGTACAGATTTCCAAATTTGTCAGATTCCCTTCAACTAATTGTTCTTCTTCTGATGCCCCACTCATAATTGCCTCTCTTCTATTAGTACTAATCTCACTAACATTAGACATCATGTCTTATCCTTTGTTATTTCCCCGTAGTACTTCGTGCTGAGTTAGACATGTATACATGCGTGCGTGCATGTTCAGTTGCACCCGACTCCAGGACTGTAGTGTGCCAGGCTCCTCTGTCCATGGAATTCTCCAGGCAAGAATATTGGGGTGGGTAGCCATTTCCTTTTCCAAGGGATCAGACCTGGGCCTCATGCATTATAGGGTGATTCTTTGTCATCTCAGCCACCAGGGGAGCCCTTAGAAGTAGGTAACAAATTAGAAAGTAGTGAAAATGTTAGAAATGAATAAGATTTATTTTTGTAAAAATCTTAAAACAACTATTCTATTATCAACAACTATTCTATTATCCTGCTTGGCAGAAATGTTTTAGCATCAGTGATGAAAGACCGGACGTTGATGGCCTAGAAATTATTTCCACCTGGTATATTTCATTCTCTAGAATCTGTCATTCTCTATAATGTACTTTATCAGGCCACTATATGGTATATGAACTTTTCTCAGACTGTTCGATTATCAATTCAGTTGATTAAAATTATCATGATTATGACCATTTTTCCTTTCAGAAAAAATCTTTTCTAAAACCTGTCTCTTCAACCTTGGCTTAATTTATCTTGGTTCAGGTCTCCTGGGTTTATGCTGATTGACCACTTTGCTCTCTAGCGTTGATCCAGCGTATAACCAGAGAGTGAGGTGTGTCCTAATTATTCATTTCTATACAAAGTTAGTGCATATGGTCTTGTATGCAGTGCACACCTGGACTTTGCTGTGTGTTTTTCCAAGTACGGTATTGCCTGAAGCCTATCTCTGAAATCTGTAGCAATACAAACAAAACCACACAGGCCATCCTTGGGTAAATAAATAGTATTCATGCACTAATGAAGGCTTTGTCACCCAGACCTGTTTTCCCAAATGCGTTCTTCCAGCGATGGTCTTAGAGCCCATCCTTGTAAGTTCATTACCAGATCTGGCCTTCGATCTTAGGGGAGTAGCTTCTTAGAGAAGCGAAATATGGTTCCCCTTTGCCAGTGGAATAAATAGGAGACAGGACAGAGAAAAACAACATGACAAGGGGCTCATCTGCAAGATGTCAGAATCTCAGGTCTTGAATCCTGGAAGAAAATTAGTGGTTGTCTGGACAGAATATGTTCTGCATGCAAATGCAGCTAGGTTTTTCCTTTTATTTGTTTGGAGAATTTCAAGAAATGCCAGTCTTCGCTGACGTGAATTCATAAGGTCTGGCTTTGAGTGCACTACTGTTCTTGCCAAAGAAGACTGCTTTTTCCCACTTTCTATTTGGCTGTGGTTGTGCTGGACGAACGCGCCTCCAAGGGGAGGGGAGGGAGCCGCAACCTGGTGGCTCTGTCTGGGCACTTGGAGCCCTGGGCCTTGGTCTGGGAAAGCCCTGCTCTCCTTTTGGGAGATGAAAGGGAGAGAGCTGATCAAGGGGAAGACATGTGAGGGCACCATTTAGCAACAACTCTGGGGACAAATGAACAACCAGAATGCTCTAAAGTACACTGATCATTAAAACTGGGTGTTTTGTCTGCAAGACAATTAATTTACTCATTAATGACCCAGCCCAACTCAGAATCCAGGACTGTTTATGAGTTGATTAAGGAGATGCAGATATTGATAAGTGAAAGACTTTAAATAAAATTTTCCAAAGAAACAGCTTCTGAAGTTGAGCACGAGCATTTCAACTTGGGATGTGCCACACAGGGAACACAGAAAGCTAGTCATGTCAACTCTTCCGCCCATGAAGGCTTATGCCTCTGACTCAGCAAGGCTTCTGTAGTTTTTCTTTTCTTTTTTTTAAATTAAACTATAGTTTATTTACAATGTTGTGTCAGTTTCAGGTGTACAGCTCAATGAATATTTATTTTTCAGATTCTTTTCTGTTATAGGTATTTACAAAATACTGAGTATAGTTCCTTGTGCTATATAGTAGATTCTTATTGTTTATCTATTTTAAATATAGTAATGTATATATGCTAATCCCAATCTCTTAATTTAACTCCCCCATCTTTCCCTTTGGTAAACATAAGTTTGTTTTCTATGTCTATGGGTCTATTTCTATTTTTCAAATTCATCTGTACTTTTTTCAGTTTCCACCTATAAGTGATATCATATAATATTTGTCTTTCCTTGTCTGATTTACTTCACTTAGTGTGATAATCTCTAGGTCCATCCATATTACTGCAAATGGTAATATTTCATTCTTCTTTATAGCTGAGTAATACATATATACATACACACACTCACATACGCACATACTACACTTCTTTATCCATTCATCTGTTGATGGGTGTTTAGGTTGTTTTCATGTCTTGGCCATTACAAGTAGTGCTGCTATAAACATTGGGGTGAATGTATCTTTTTTTTTTAAGTTTTATTTATTTTTATTTAATTTTTATTTTTACTTTATTTTACTTTACATTACTGTATTGGTTTTGCCATACATTGACATGAATCCACCACAGGTGTACATGAGTTCCCAATCCCAAACCCCCTCCCATCTCCCACCCCACATCACCCCTCTGAATAATCCCCGTGCTGGTACCAGCCCCAGGCATCCCATATCCTGGATCAAACCTAGACTGGTGATTCATTTCTTACATGATAGTATACATGTTTCAGTGCCATTCTCCCAAATTATCCCACCCTCTCCCTCTCCCCCAGAGTCCAAATGTCTGTTCTATACAGAAGAGATGCAAATGTATCTTTTTAAATTAAAGTTTTCTCCAAATATATGCCCAGAAGTGGGATTGAAGGATTACATGGTAACTCCACTTTTGTGTTTTTTAAGCAATGCTTCTAATAACAGATATTGTTTGAGGAGCAAACTCATGTAAGTTGTAGGATAATATGAAGTCTAATTTTAAAATTGCTCAATGCCAAAGCATATCCAGATTTATAGATTTAGTGACATCTGGTCCCATCACTTCATGGGAAATAGATGGGGAAACAGTGTAAACAGTGTCAGACTTTATTTTTTTGGGCTCCAAAATCACAGCAGATGGTGATTGCAGCCATGAAATTAAAAGACGCTTACTCCTTGGAAGGAAAGTTATGACCAACCTAGATAGCATATTCAAAAACAGAGACATTACTTTGCCCACAAAGGTCTGTCTAGTCAAGGCTATGGTTTTTCCAGTGGTCAGGTATGGATGTGAGAGTTGGACTGTGAAGAAAGCTGAGCNTGGCCATTACAAGTAGTGCTGCTATAAACATTGGGGTGAATGTATCTTTTTTTTTTAAGTTTTATTTATTTTTATTTAATTTTTATTTTTACTTTATTTTACTTTACATTACTGTATTGGTTTTGCCATACATTGACATGAATCCACCACAGGTGTACATGAGTTCCCAATCCCAAACCCCCTCCCATCTCCCACCCCACATCACCCCTCTGAATAATCCCCGTGCTGGTACCAGCCCCAGGCATCCCATATCCTGGATCAAACCTAGACTGGTGATTCATTTCTTACATGATAGTATACATGTTTCAGTGCCATTCTCCCAAATTATCCCACCCTCTCCCTCTCCCCCAGAGTCCAAATGTCTGTTCTATACAGAAGAGATGCAAATGTATCTTTTTAAATTAAAGTTTTCTCCAAATATATGCCCAGAAGTGGGATTGAAGGATTACATGGTAACTCCACTTTTGTGTTTTTTAAGCAATGCTTCTAATAACAGATATTGTTTGAGGAGCAAACTCATGTAAGTTGTAGGATAATATGAAGTCTAATTTTAAAATTGCTCAATGCCAAAGCATATCCAGATTTATAGATTTAGTGACATCTGGTCCCATCACTTCATGGGAAATAGATGGGGAAACAGTGTAAACAGTGTCAGACTTTATTTTTTTGGGCTCCAAAATCACAGCAGATGGTGATTGCAGCCATGAAATTAAAAGACGCTTACTCCTTGGAAGGAAAGTTATGACCAACCTAGATAGCATATTCAAAAACAGAGACATTACTTTGCCCACAAAGGTCTGTCTAGTCAAGGCTATGGTTTTTCCAGTGGTCAGGTATGGATGTGAGAGTTGGACTGTGAAGAAAGCTGAGCACCGAAGAACTGATGCTTTTGAACTGTGGTGTTGGAGAAGACTCTTGAGAGTCCCTTGGACGGCAAGGAGATCCAGCCAGTCCATTCTAAAGGAGATCAGTCCTGGGTGTTCATTGGAAGGACTGATGCTAAAGCTGAAACTCTAATACTTTGGCCACCTCATGCGAAGCGTTGACTCATTTAAAAAGACTCTGATGCTGGGAGTGATTGGGCACAGGGGGAGAAGGGGACGACAGAGGATGAGATGGTTGGATGGCATCACTGACTTGATGAACATGAGTTTGAGTAAACTCTGAGAGTTGGTGATGGACAGGGAGGCCTGGCATGCTGCAATTCATGGGGTCGCAAAGAGTCGGACACGACTGAGTGACTGAACTGAACTGAATTGGACACCTGAAAAGAGTTTCAGAGATTATCTACAGCTTCCTCCTGATTTCTTAAATTTCTTTTTATTATTTATTTATCATGACCAGAAAGTGTAACTAAAATTCACCTTCCCAACAATTTCCAAGTGTAGAGTACAAAACTGCTAATTACACACATACTGTTTGCAGCAGATTCCGGAGCCACCCCAGCTCTTCATGACCAAAACCTGACAGGAAAGAATAACTCCTCACTGCCTCCTTCTCCAGCTCCACTCTTCCTCATTTTTTCAGGAAATGATACTTAGACTATATGGGTTGCATCACAAAGTCAGATTCCTTCATAGCTAATACAGACAGAGCTATTGTTAAAATCAAGGTTTCTTGTTCATCTGAAGTCACTGTGATTCCCTTAACAATAGCTCAGTGAAAGAAAAGAAATGGGTTTCTCTTTGTCTGACATGGATATTAGTTTTTGAAGGAGTATAGGTCAGTATTGTGTGTGTGTGTGTGTCTGTAGGGAGATGTCAGTCTTACATATCTGAATATAATTATGTGGAGAAAAGTGGAAAAGAAAAGTGAGTAAAAAGGAAGGCAGGATGTGAAGCAGTGTGGTTAGTGCACACCGAGCTGTGGGAAGTGGAAGACTGTCTTTGTTTTCTCTTGCAAAATACTGGAGGCATCTTCATGACAGTGGTCAGATCTCCTGACTAATAAATACTTATTGTATTCCCACTCAGGCAATGATGGAGTAGGGATTCTCAAAGAAAAATATTCCAACCATCAAAGATCTAAGAATTCTGACTAGGATATCAAAAAATGTGTGTTGGTAGCTCAGTCATGTCTGACTCTTTGTGACCCCACAGACTATAGCCTGCCGGACACCTGTGTCCATGGAGTTCAACAGGCAAGAATACTGGAGAGGGCTGCCATGCCCTCCTCCAAGGGATCTTCCTGAAGCAGGGGTCAAAACCTAGTCTCTTACTTCTGCATTGGCAGCTGAGTTCTTTACCACTAGCACCACCTGGAAAACCCAGAATACCAAAAGGATAACTTTGAATATGTACTAAGCCTTTAAAAATGTAAGGAAAATATACAAGTCTCAAAACAAAGAGTGGGGCTGCATATCAGTGTGCCAATGAGGCACTGAAACCACTTCTGTGAGAGTTTTTTCCTGTTGCCAGGTGCCACATACTTTAATGATCACACAGGGAACAAGAGACAAGGACTGGGTCCACATCATGGGTGGGGGAAATTGTACTGGGCTGGCCAAAAAGTTCTTTTGCTTTCTCTATAAGATGTTGTGGAAAACCCAAATGAACTTTTTGGCCAACCCAATAACAGACTCTCATAGACTTGGAAGGCCGGGAAACTAAACCTTTTATGAGAGGACATTGTAGAAAAATATTTTCTAAGCAAAGGAGGATTGGTTAATCTTCACCTTGATTCTGCTGTAAAACAAAAAACATTCCAGATATCTGCTCTGAAAATTCACAGTGACAGTCTAAATCTCACAAAGGTCTGAAATTCCATCTGATACCACCTTTGTGCTCTAGTAAACCCTCAGCCTAGAAACATATTTAATGTAGGCCAGGTGTGAGGCAGAAACACAGGGAAATCATCTCCAGAGGTATCACTACCCCACCCAGGTACTTCAAGATTCCACTTATCGAAGTCATACCAAAACAAGCACTTGATTAAAAATTACAAAACACAGAAAGCAAGATATCACTAAGGAGAGATGGCCAAAAGACAGATGGAAATCCTCAAGGGCTTCAGATGCTGTAGTGAATACAGATGTAAAATAGCTAATATGATATGTTTAAAGAAATAAAGTGGGAAGGTGGAAGCCTGTCCATGAATATGAGACAAGTAAAAAATGACTAGGTAAATTAGAAAATAAGCAGATAGAAGTTCTGAAAACGTGAGAACGTGAGAATAATATAAATTAAATCTCAATAGGAGAAGGCAATGGCACCCCACTCCAACACTCTTGCCTGGACAGAGGAGCCTGGTAGGCTTCGGTCCATGGGGTCGCGAAGAGTCAGACACGACTGAGCGACTTCCTTTCACTTTTCACTTTCACGCATTTGGAGAAGCAAATGGCAACCCACTCCAGTGTTCTTGCCTGGAGAATCCCAGGGACGGGGGAGCCTGGTGGGCTGCCGTCTCTGGGGTCACACAGAGTTGGACACGACTGAAGTGACTTAGCAGCAGTAGCAGCAGCTAGATTCCAGAGTAAAATTAGACTTTGCTGAAGAGAAAAGTCATGGGTTGAAGTATTTGTCTGAAGATATTAAGAAAGAAGCATACCCATTCAGACAGTACAATAGGGGAGAAAAGTCAAAATTCTTCACAGACTGTAAGGATTTAACATGATTCTGATTAGAGCTCTAGAAGAGAAGAAAGAATGTGGGAGAGGAGTAGAATTTAAGAGGTAAAACATGATGAATTTGTCAGAATTGGGAAATAAATTTATAATCAATTCAAAAAAAATGTCAGGACAAAAAAACATTGGAAAAGCAAACAGATAGAAACAGAAATAAAAAAGAAATAAATATTTGTGAACTAAACTTGATAGTTAAAATTTTTTTAAAATTAGGTGGACCAATAATAAAAATGAGTTAGATGTTTTGTATAACAGACACAACTAAAATAAGAAGTATATATTATTTTGATTGAAAGAAAATGACAGCTTATTAAACAAAAATACTAGGCAAATATCACACACAAGGAAGTTAAATAGATATTTTAATATTAGACAAATAGTCTTTGAAGCAAAAACATTATTAGTTACAAGTATGTCCAGTACAAATGGTAAATTACACTAGGAAGATAATTTAAAATCTGTATGCACTTAATATAACTTCTTAAAATATACAAGGCAAACATTAGGGAAATAAAAATGATAAAGAGAAATTCAGCATCTTAAAGTGAATTTGTAACACAACCCTCAGTTTGGTGTATATAATTGATAATTCAAGCAAACCCCAAATAGAATATTTGAATGAATAAGTAAATAAATAATAATATTGTTATAATAATCATGTTTAGAATATCATACTTGATATGTGATGATAGATATTCTTTTCATACTTCAGTTTTAAAATCAGATATAGGAAAGAAGAGGAAAGGTAGAAAATGAATGAGCTAGGAAATAAGCAAAAAATTAGAAAAATTACAAGAAAAATATAAGACACAGGAAAAATTCTAAAATAAGAATAGATATTAAGGAAATAGAGTACAAAACTACAAAAGAAGAAAACAAAGAACCTAAATTTATTCTTTAAAAAGATTGGTGAAACTGACAGAAATCTGCTAAGATCAATATAAAACGGGAAAGTAGGCAATATAAAAAACATTGGGAAATAAAAAAGAGGGACATAATTATAAAGGCAACAGATTAAAAAATAAGAAACCATATACAAACTTTATGGCAATAAACTTTAAAACTTAGAAGAAAATATCTTATATAAAATATAAATCACCCAAACTGACTCAACATGAAATAAAAAGTTCCATAATATAGAAATTGAACATTTTTTTCCCCAGAAAACAGCAGGCTTAAATGATTTTATAAATATGTTCACCAAATATATGAAAAATGCATTATTAAATTTTAACCAAACCTTAGAGAAGGAAAAAATAAAAGAGGATTCATATTTCCACTCATTTTATGAGGTTTATATAACCATAAAGCCCAAACCAAGGAGGGATAATATGGGAAATAGCAACTAAATGCCAATCATTTTATGAAAATAGCTTTAAAAGCCTAAAATATCACTTTAATACTCTTTAGCAAGTTACAGAAGAATATTACCAACTCGTTTACTTATATAAAGTTCAATACTGTATAAGACTGAACTGTTCAAAATATATGTATATTTAAAGTGTTGAAATTATTTCTTTAAAACGTGAGAAAATAAGTACGAAGTTTAACAATAATGGTATTCTTACGGAAGGGGGTCACACAATTCAACATACTGTTATATTTTATTTCTCAAACTAGGTGGTATACTTGGAGTTGTTTATATTGGCCTGAATGTATATAAACCCTTTTGCAAGTATATATTGTTTTCTTTATATATGAGTTATGCTATGTAAACTGAAAACTAGAAGACACAGTAGTAGACAAAGCAGATGGATTTTCTATCTTTACTGGTTGATAAACCAAAAAAATGGACACTAGCACCTCTAAACATTGTGTGACTAAAAGATTCATGAATCTTCTTCGTGGATTAAAGACATAATAATAATAATATATTTGAATGAACATCTATATTGTCCTAAGATGAGAAATTGGCCTCACAGAATAGAGACCCTGAGATTCTCACTTTATCTGCTCTGAAATTGCAACATTGACAGATGATCAGAGAGAATAACAAAAATGAATATTCAGTAGAGGGTTTTACTTAAGAGATGAAAGAAAATGTTTAATATAAGCCCATTATCCAGGTTCAAATGTACATGTTGGAGACCTAGATATTCTTCAAAATAATTTTGTCATAAAGTTTCAGATTTGATAGCAGTGCTGCTAAGAAGAAAAANGGGAAGCTTATCTATATTGTTGCCAAAATTTCAATCTGTTAAAAAAAAATCCTGTCTACTACAGGAAAAATTGACCATATGTTATCTTAAACTAGAAACTATCAACACTCCAATATTTTTTATAATTGCATTTACTACTTACATTAACTTATTATGACCTTAAATAGATTTCATCTGGAATAGCTTTTATTTGGCATCTCTCATAAAACTGTATTTATGCTGAATATTATTCCTTCTTATTTAGTGATGTTGCTTTTCATTTTTACCTACATAAGTAGCTCCAGCAAATATGCTGAAAGAAATTTCTCATCACCAAATGTAATCGCTTGTGTGAAAAAGGGAGTCAGGAATGATGAACTGTTTGAACAAAGTGAATCATTTTATTTAAATCATTTAGGCACAAGGTCCAAGTATAACATATGCCTTCAGGAAGTTTTACTCACAGTATTTTTTGCTCTATTGCCTGACTTCTGTAATTCATGGTGAATTAACCCTTCTGACTTAACCCTTCTGTTTCAGGTCCTGACGCTGCCTCGAAATGAACTGATTACTATTTGCATATATGCAGTTTCAGGAACACTGAGAAGTACTGACTACTCAAGAACTTTTCTCTGTTGGGATGAGGACATTGCTTGGCTTTGTGCATCTTATTTCTTGTCTATAAGGACATAATATGTACAAAGGAGAACAATGACAGCCCATAATTTCTCTCTTTAAACATGGGCAAATCGGTTACAAAATAGAGACTTCTAGCATAATTAAAAAGTTTCCCTTATCAGAGTAAAAATTGTCTCATTATCACTTCATGGGAACCAGTGGAAATATGCTTTCCTTCTGAAATTTTATAAGAACCCAGTCTCCAACCAGAATACAAAAGAGCAAAGCTAATTCACTTGCAACCTCAACTTTCATCATTATAACGAAGAATTGTAACAACCTGGAAGGATGGGATGGGGTGGAGAAGTGAGAGGAGGTTCAAGAGGGAGGGAACGTATGTATGCTTATGGCTGATTCATGTTGTTGTATGGCAGAAACGAATACAGCATTGTAAAGCAATTGTCCTCCAATTAAAAATAAATAGATTTAAAAAAGTGGATTAAAAAGCACAACCTAACTATATGTTGTTTATAAAACCCTCATTTTAAATATAAAGACATACAGACGAAAAGCAAACAAATGGAGAAAAATGTATCACGCTAACACTAGTCCAGAAAAAAAGCAGAAGTGGTTATGATAATTTCAGACAGAGCTGACTTCAAAGCAAGGAAAGTTATCAGGATAAAGAAGGCTATTTTTTTTTTTTTTTGGCTAAGTCACTTCAGTCCTGTCCGACTCTGTGTGACCCCGTAGACGGCAGCCCACCAGGCTCCCCCGTCCCTGGGATTCTCCAGGCAAGAACACTGGAGTGGGTTGCCATTGCCTTCTCCAATGCAGGAAAGTGAAAAGTGAAAGGGAAGTCGCTCAGTCGTGTCAGACTCTTAGCGACCCCATGGACTGCAGCCCACCAGGCTCCTCTGTGGAGTGGGGAAAGAAGGGTATCACATAATAATAAAGAGGTCAGCCCAAGAAAACAAACATACGAACAACAGCAACAATACAAAAGAATAATAATAGTTTTTACTCTGTTACTGTATATATGTATAAAGTATTGAATAACAATTCTTTACAATAGTGTACTAGCTAGGGTACTGGGCAGCATATCACAGTGAAATTTGATGAAAGATGAAAATTTTTAGATATAAGACTGATTCACTTCAAACTACCCAGATCGTCTGAAAATACTGCCTAAAATTTAGTTTTAGGTTTTTAACAGAGGAGCCTGGTAGGCTGCAGTCCATGGAGTCGCTAAGAGTCAGACATGACTGACTGACTTCCCTTTCACTTTTCACTTTGATGCATTGGAGAAGGAAATGGCAACCCACTCTAGTGTTCTTGCCTGGAGAATCCCAGGGACGGGGGACCTGGTGGGCTGCCGTCTATGGGGTCGCACAGAGTCAGACACGACTGAAGTGACTTAGCAACAACAAAAGTACATTTAATTCTTTTTTAAATGCCTTGTGAGTAGTATAGTTCTTCATTTTCATTTGACTAGACTAGCTGTAATGCTCAGTGTCAGAGGTTACTGAGCACAGACAATTAGGCAAACATAGGTTGACTTCTTGAGCTTCGCCTTGAGACAGGAAATGATACAGTGTGAGATAAAGTAATTACAGTATGAGATACACAAAGTAGTGGAGTCTTTGAGACTATTGATGAAGCTGCTCACTAAACAACCTGGCTTCTAAACCAGCCCAGTCTGTAGAGATCAGCTCTGTATTCTTGGCATTTTCTTGTCCATTTGGAAGCAAAGGATAGACAAGAGTAAAAGGATATTTCTCCAGTACTTGCCTTCCAACAGAAAATACAGTTTAAATATAAATGCATCTTCAGACTATTTCTTCAGGAGCCAACTGTGTTTTGTTATATGTTTCAATTCCCCTCAGGGCTACTTGGTTTATTTTCCTCGTAAAAGAATGAAGGGAGGGAAGCGTTGTAGCAAGCAGCGGCCTCACAGGCTTTTTGTGGGTACAAGGCCAATGGTGCTTCCTGCCATCTGCCTCATTCCATCTCCTGGTGCTTGTTAGGAACCTGGCAGCCCTAGAGGCAGAAACCTGGCAGGTCTAATTGTTGATCTGTAAGAGCTGCTTGATTTGCTAGCTTTGCCAAGCAAGTCTCCTGGGGTAAAGACAGGAAAACTATTGAAACTCTAAACTGAGGAAAGTACAGGGTGAGAGCTTAAACTGAGAAGACTCTTGAAACAGTGGGACTCCCCACACCACCGTGGTCCCCAACCTTGTATCTTGACTCATTGTTGCCGCCATGATACACATTCAGCAGCAAATACTGATCACAGTCTGCCTTCCTGTCTCCAAAACCACCGTTTAGAAAAACTGGATGTGAACCCTCCATTTACTTTTTTTGCTCAGAAAACCCCAGATTCCTATTTGTGGCATCCATTTAGACACCTTTCAAGTGTCAGAAGAGCTCAGTTTTCCCCTTCAACTTGGCCTACTTTTGCTGGTCTTTACCAGTTGGGAATTTGTCATCTGCCTCTCATTTCCTGCCCGGGAGTCTCAGATCCTCTACAGAGAGGAACTAATACTGTTCCACTGACATCTTAAAATTGAGAAAGGAAAGGGAAGGATACTTCTAACTAAAATGTTCCTAAGAGAAACAGGAAAAGCCATTGTCTTCAAACTACAGTGTCGCAGTAGTAGCAGTGAGATTCACAATCTAAGTATGTGATCATCTGAAATTCTAAGATTTAGATTTGCTGGTTGAGAACTTATCCAGAAAGTATTGGGTTGTCCAAAAAGTTAGTTTAGGTTTTTCTCATAAGATGTTAAAGAAAAGCCCAAATGAACTTTCTGGCTGACGTAACAGTAAGTAGAATTTGTTGAAGTGGTTTAACAGCCTCACTCTCTATAGATCAAGGATCATAATTATATCATCAGATTTTATTTTTATACACAAACATTTTGAAAACCACTGCCTTTCTGAAGTTTCCCAGGTAAGACATCAGCATTACTGTACCATGCTCAGACCCCAAATATCTCAGTGATGGCTGTTCTGTTTTGGACCAATTGCCCTGAGTTTCTTATCCTTCAGGTGCTATAAACCTGCCTGGCAGCAAGACCAGCAGCCTTGACATTTTTAGCTCACATGTCCAGGGAAGCCTCCTGACTTTCAGATTTCCTGCTGGTTAGACAGTCCACCGAAACACTCAGTTGCCATGTGCTCTGGAGGTCTGCTTCTCTCCAGGTTTCCTGACTTCTCAATCATTTCAGACTCAGAGACTTGCAGGATTAAATCCATCATTCCTCCCATCTCCCCTCTCCTCACTCATTATCAGAAAAGCAAGACTCTCAGATGAATCATGATCATGTAGACTCATGTGCCCAATTCCTGGTGTAAATCACATGTTCTACCCAAACTCCCAGACCTTTCTCCTGAAATCTTTCACTTAGCTCTCTTGGTTTGTTAAAAGCAAATTCTGTTCCTCTAAGCATTCACTTCTGTTTATCATTCCAACAGAAACGTAGCTATTCCTTGAGGACATTCGTTCCCTTCAGGTCCTCAAAATAAAAAAAAAAAAAAAAAGGTTTTTCTCTCTCTCTACCCTAGTACTTCAAGATCTGCTTGTGGAGTTGATAGAATCCCTCCTTCTGCTTGTTACTTCCAAACTCTTCTGGCTTTTCAAAAACATCAGCTCATTTGAAATGTTTGTCAGACTTTACCATTCCATGTGTTCTAGCATGTCTTAGCCACTGTCTTCCCCTTCCCTGAAGCATGGTGATCTCAGACATTCAGCTATATGTCATCTGATACTCTGGCCCCTTAGGCCTTTAGGCTTCTTATCCCTAGTGAACTTTTCTCCACCTCATCTCTGATGATGCCAAGGATCTCACAAGGATCCCGATCTGGTCATCACCAATGACAGCATTGCTTCTGAAATCTTGATTTCGAATATGAAGAGTCTGGGACTCTCACCTTTTATTTTAGAGCATTTATTCTACTATGACCATTCCGGCATCATCATAGAAACTTCAAATTGGCTTATTCCTTTCACTACCCATTATCATATCTTCTTTCCTCACTTCCATGTTTAAGAAAGTCTTCTTAGATCTCTTGTTGCAATCTCCTGACTTGCCAGCTCCAAATTTTGTGAAGTCGTATGAAGTTTCTGTTTTCACTTTACCACCTTCTGGTATCACTTCTAATCACTACAATCGAGCCTTTGTCTTCACCATTCTACTCAAAGAAACTTTAATGAGTCATGAATGCTTGACAAAACCAATGGTCTATTCTTTGTCCTTATCTCCGTTGCTCTTGTTAGTATTATAGACATTCATTGGCAAGTGTCACTTTCATCTGCTGGAGTACATGACACCATACCTTCCTGCAGTTTTCTGTATAATTCATTGGTTGCTCCTCTCAAATCGTATGCTGGATAGTTGTCCTCTGCTGTGAAATGTTGGCTTGCCCAGAATCCTGTCCTTACCATTCTCTTTTTTTAAAACGTAATTTTATCGATTTATTAGTTATTTTTGGCTGCGCTAGGTCTTTGTTGCTGCACATGGGCTTTCTCTAGGTGCAGAGAGCAGAAGCTACTCTTTTTTTCGGTGCGCAGGCTTTTTTGCGGTGGCTTCTCTTGTTGTGGAGCATGGGCTCTGGGGCGCACTGGCTTCAGTACTTGTGGCACATGGGCTCAGTAGCTGCAGTTCCTGGGCTCTAGAGCACAGGCTCGATATCGTGGTGCACTGGCTTAGCTAATCTGCACCATGTAAGATCTTCCCGGACAAGGAATGGACGCCGTGTCCGCTGCATTGGCAGGCAGATTCTTTACCGCTGACTCACCTGACCATTCATCTTTATATTACTTTCTTTTTAAGTGATCCCAACCAGTCCTGGTTAATTAAATACCAATCATTCACAGATGACTCTTCAATGTGTAGTGTAGCCTGGTTTTCTCTCAAGAGGCTCAAATTCTTTGAGACTTGTTTACTTGAAATTCTTTTATGTCACAGCATCAACCTTATCTAAACAAAATTACTAGTCGTCTATTAAAACTTTTTATTACCAAATTCTCCATCTTAATAAACAATACTGTTATTCACTCAGTACTTAAGTCCAAAAGCTAGAAATCATTCTTGATTTCTCTCTTTCCTCTACAGCTCAGTTCAGTTCAGTTGCTCAGTCGTGTCTAACTCTTTGTGACCCCATGGACTGCAGCATCCCAGGCTTCCCTGTCCATCACCAGCTCCCGCAACCTGCTCAAACTCATGCCCATCGAGTTGGTGATGCCATCCAACCATCTCCTCCTCTGTTGTCCCTTTGTCCTCCTGCTTTCAATCTTTCCAGCACCAGGGTCTTTTCTAATGAGTCAGCTCTTCGCATCAGGTGGCCAAAGGATTGGAGTTTCAGCTTCAGCATCAGTCCTTCCAATGAATATTCAGGACTGATTTCTTTTAGGATGGACTAGTTGGATCTCCTTGCAGTCCAAGGGACTCTCAAGAGTCTTCTCCAACACCACAATTCAAAAGCATCAATTCTTTGGCGCTCAGCTTTGTTTATGGTCCAACTCTCACATCCATACATGACTACTGGAAAAACCATAGCTTTGACTAGACAGACCTTTGTCAGCAAAATAATGTCTCTGCTTGTTAATATGCTGTCTAGGTTGGCCATACCTTTGCTTTCAAGGAGCAAGTGTCTTTTAATTTCATGGCTGCAGTCACCATGTGCAGTACTTTTGGAGCCCAATAAAATAAAGTCTGTCACTGTTTCCATTGTTTCCTCATCTATTTGCCATGAAGTGATGGGACAGGATGCTATGATTTTAGTTTTTTGAATGTTGAGCTTTAAGCCAGCATTTTCACTCTCCTCTTTCACTTTCATCAAGAAGCTCTTTAGTTCCTCTTCACTTTCTGCCATAAGGGTGGTGTCATCTGCATATCTGAGGTTATTGATGGTGTCATCTGCATATCTGAGGTTATTGATATTTCTCCTGGCAATCTTGATTCCAGCTTGTGCTTCTTCCAGCCAAGCATTTCTCATGATGTACTCTGCATGTAAGTTAAATAAACAGGGTGACAATATACAGCCTTGATGTACTCCTTTTCCTATTTGGAACCAGCCTGTTGTTCCATGTCCAATTCTAACTGTTGCTTCCTGTCCTGCATATAGGTTTCTCAAGAGGCAGATCAGGTGGTCTGGTATTCCCATCTCTCTAAGAATTTTCCACAGTTTTTTGTGATCCACACAGTCAAAGGCTTAGGCATAGTCAATAAAGCAGNCCTGCATACAGATTTCTCAAGAGGCAGGTCAGGTGGTCTGGTATTCCCATCTCTTTCAGAATTTTCCACAGTTTATTGTGATCCACACAGTCAAAGGCTTTGGCATAGTCAATAAAGCAGAAATAGATGTTTTTCTGGAACTCTCTTGCTTTTTCTATGATCCAACGGATGTCGGCAATTTGATCTCTGGTTCCTCTGCCTTTTCTAAAACCAGCTTGCACATCTGGAAGTTCACGGTTCATGTGTTGCTGAAGCCTGGCTTGGAGAATTTTGAGCATGACTTTACTAGCGTGTGAGATGAGCACAATTGTGCGGTAGTTTGAGCATTCTTTGGCATTGCCTTTGGGATTGGGATGAAAACTGACCTTTTTCAGTCCTGTGGCCACTGCTGAGTTTTCCAAATTTGCTGGCATATTGAGTGCAACACTTTCACAGCATCATCTTTCAGGATTTGAAATAGCTCAACTGGAATTCCATCACCTCCACTAGCTTTGTTTGTAGTGATGCTTTCTAAGGCCCATTTGACTTCAATATACAACTTTAAAGTATTTCTTTCCCAATATGGAGCCAGTTCTTTGTTCCATTTCTGGTTCTGACTGCATACAGATTTCTCAGGAGGCAGGTAAGGTGGACTGGTATTCCCATCTCTTCAAGAATTTTCCACAATTTGTTGTGCTCTTTCCTTTACACCTTATATTTAACCCAGCAGTATATGCTATTGGTTCTACTTTAAAAAATCTATAATAAAATGTGACTATGTCATCATTCTACTACTACAGCTTCAGAGCAAGCCACCACCATCTTGAAGCCACAGCGTCTTATCCTCCTTGTCTTTGTTCACCTACTCCTTCACCTCTAATCTTCCTCTACCCTGCAGACTCCCCTTCTAGTGTGTACATTCTGTCCCTGCAGTTCCCAGTAATGGTTTTCCATAGAATGCAGGAAAAATCTTCATTTGTGCCATGGTGCTAACCTCATCTCCTTCCAATTTTACCAGAATTTATTGTTCTGGCAACAATGACCTTAAAAGCTGCCTCAAACTTGCTGGTGCCATTCCCACATTAGGGCCTCTAATATTTACTTCTCTTTAAATGATTATTCTCTTAATGATCTGCATGTGGTTTCCTCCTTGCTCATAATTCAAGTTTCTATACAAAGGTTTTATTTTCTAAAGGCCTTTCCAGACCAGTCCAGCTAAAAGGAATAATTGCCAGTAACTCTGCATCACAATTCACAGCCCTTATCATTGCTTCCAATAACATTTGCTACTGTTTGTGTTTATTAGTTGTCTACTGGCTGCTTTTATTATGATGCAGCCCCCATGAGACTCTTTCCTGTGATTGTTTTTTTTCCTCAGGAAATACAAATTATGCCTGTAGAAACTAATAACAATAATGACAACAATAATAATGAAAATTTATATACTGTTTATATGTGCAAGGCTCTCTTTTAAGTGCTTTCCATATATCAAATCATTTAATTTTCACAACAAATGTTAGGACCTATCTATTTTTTTTATAGATAAGAAAAATGCACAAACTCACATAATTAAGAAGTTAGTAGAGGCAAGATTCAAACCCAGGCAGTCTTGATTCAAAGTCCAAACTCTAAGCCACTCTGTATTTTTCTGATTTTTTGGCTGTTAGACTACCTCACTCTTGAAGTAAGGGTGCTGAAATTCATGCCCGCCCATATTTAATCTGACCAGTGCTTCACACCAGTCAGAATATCTCAGTAATACTATCGTTAAACTCTGTAAATGCAGCTTGATCAGTGTTCTTTGAACTTTGGTCTTAGGAAAATTCTATACTTTAAAAAAATTACTGGGGGGCCCCAAAGAGCTTCTGTTTGTATGGGTAGTACCCATCAACAGTTACCATTTTAGAAATTAAAACTGAGGATTAAAAAAAAGTACCTATGTAATAATTAATTTAGAAATAATAATACAATTACACATCACTATAAGTAATATTGTAATGAAAGTGAGCTATATTGATAATATAAAATAAATATATATTGAGAAGCAAAGCATTATTGTACATTTTTGTAACTTGCTTTAATGTCTTCTTCCTTAGAAGACAGCTGGATTCCCAAATCTGCATCTGTGGTCAATCTGTTGTGACATTACACATCGTGTAGCCTCAAGAGAACTTCATAGTCATTTGGGGCAGGGGCAGGAGGAGAAGGGGACGACAGAGGATGAGATGGCTGGATGGCATCACTGACTTGATGGACGCGAGTCTGAGTGAACTCCGGGAGTTGGTGATGGACAGGGAGGCCTGGTGTGCTGCGATTCATGGGGTCGCAGAGTTGGACATGACTAAGCGATTGAACTGAACTAAACTGAAGAATGAAAAAAGAAAATGACTTCTTACTATTAAACACAAACAGTGTTTTGATACAGATCACATTTTGAGAAATACTTTCCTGAATTGAACTTACATATCACATTCTTGTTTCCTAATCCTCCAGGTTGTTTTTCACTAAGATAAATAACTAATTTGCGTACTTTAGCCTACATTTATGTTTACCACATTAGGAAATGGCAACCCACTCGAGTATTCTTGCCTGGAAAATCCCATGGACAGAGGAGCCTGGTAGGCTACAGTCCATATTAAATTACGTATTTTATAAGATATAACCTTAATAATTGAAGTTGCCATAAAAATTAAATAATCATGGCTTCTTTGATGGCTCAGTGACAAAGAATCTGCCTGCCATTGTGAGAGATACAGGTTTGATTCATGATCTGGGAGGATCCCACATACCATCGAGTAACTGAGCCCATGTGCCACAACTATTGAGCCTTTGCTCTAGAGCCTGGGAGCTGCAACCGCTGAGCCTACATGCTGCAACTGCTAAAGCCCATGTGCCTAGACCTTGTGCTCTGCAACAGGAGAAGTCACTGCAATGAGAAACCTGAGGCAAGGCTTCCCTGCTCTCCACGACTAGAGAAAGCTCAGGCAGCAACGAAGACCCAGCACAGCTAAAAAACAAATAAAATAAATAAATTTTTTTTTAAATTAAACAATCAGTCTACTGGAATTCACTTGCTCATCCATGCAACAAATGCTAACGAAGTTATTATCAGGTGCCTGGTTCTGTTTTAGGTCTTGGGGTGCATGTGATTTGCATGCTCAGTCAGTCATGTCTGACTCTGCGACTCCATGGACTATAGGCTGCCAGGCTCCTCTGTCCATGGGATTTTTTCCCAGCGAGAATACTGGGCTGGGTTGCCATTTCCTGCTCCAGGGGGATATTCCTGATCCAGGGATTGAACCCACATCTTCTGCATCTCCTGCATTGGTAGGCAGATTCTTTACTGTTGCACTACCTGCATAAGTGAATGTATGTAGACAAAAGACTGTGCCCTTGTGGCAGGCATAGGCTATGTAAAGGAGACAGAGAGCAAAGAAAAGAAGATATGTTAGCAGCTCTTTTGCCTCTTGTAGGTTTGCTCATCTCTGTTTCCCTCAGACCTTAATTAAAAAGATGAAATCACTAGGCAACACTTAACCTGATTCCTGATTTTTGCTCTACTGAATGTACACAATGCCTCATCTAAAAGCCTGTTGATTCCTTTCCTGGATTAAAAGGAGTAAGAATGCAAAATCTAGTTAAAGAATGACTGACTCTCTACCTCCAGCTCCCCCTCAGCAAATTTGCAGGTGGCCACATGGGCAAGAGAGCATCCAAAGGAAGATCAGGAGAAGTCAGAAGTCTGTACACAATGGAAAAATGATGAAGAATCTGACCTCTTACCTTAATGACTGACTGAGATTGTTTCCCCCTTTTTCCTATAAAAACTGTCATGACTGAGCAGAATCTTCGGAGTTGGCCTCTGGACAAGAGTCCACCTTCTCCCCAGATTGCCAGTGTTTCTGAATAAAGCAGCTTTCCTTTCTACTGAAACTTGCTCCTTGATCATTGGCTTTTGAGTAGCAAACAGCTGAATCTAAGTTCTGGAATAGACATAGTTTGTTTAAGGGTGGTAAATGGAAAAAGACAAATTGGAGCCTGTAAGGGAGATGTGGTATGCATTTTTATGGGAAGGTGAAATTTAAACCTGAGTGGTGAAAGTTAGTCTTATAGAGAAGGTGACAATGAGCAAAGGCTTGAAGAAGGTATAGTGTTACCTGTATAGCTAACTGTGGGGAGAAAGTTCTATGAAGAGGGAGCAGTGGGGCAGAAGCCCCCAGCGGCCCATGTAGCTGGTATTTGGGTTATGGCAGGAGGAGGGGCCCAACACAGGGGAAAGTATTTGGCATGAAATCAGAGATGCCAGGCACCAGTTCTGTATGTCTTAACATGCTATTAATTTTTATTCAGAGCATAGAGGGGAGTCAGTTCTAGTCTGGATTTATTAATGTGTGCTTCATGAACTTGCACAAAATGCATACTTTAGTCTTATGCAAAATGCAAAATATGTGTCTTAAAGCCTCAGAATTAAAAAATTATACCAGAAAATTTCTAAGTTTCTGACAGACTGTAATTATGTGATACTGAGGCATTTAAAATGTAATAAAAGAAATATAAAACAATGAATACAAGTTAAAGTTATTGGTCACAAAACTGAAATTTCAATGAAGATATAGTTTAAAATGTGCAAATTTGAGAGACAAAATTAGCAATAGATAGCACAGGGATTCAAACAGTTAAAAGAAAAATAAAGTCTAGTCTCTAATGAGGTAAACAGAAGCAAAAAATTGAGATTAAAGAATGTTACCAATGAGATTCTATATATTATTTATTCAAGTTTATCACAGGTGGAATATCATATCAATATCACATTTTAAAATACTATTGGGTCTTAAAATAAACTAAATGTCCTGTTTCACATATAAGGAGCGTGGAAGTCACCACTCCACTCGAATAAGGAAAAGCTGAACAAACTGAATAATCAGCTCTTCCTGGATCCACAGGAGAGGGGAGGACATAGGGTAAACATCTGCTCCCAAGATGGAGAGAGACAAGCAAATACAGGGCTTGGCGCACCAGAACAGACAGCCATGCTGGCATAGGAAATCTGCATTGTAGTTTTACAAATTGCTGGAGGCTCAGTGTGGACAGTCTGAGAGTTAAAAGGCATCAGGCAAACTCAGTCATAGTCAATACTGTGCGTTTTACCTCCAGGAATATAACCAGATTCCCACAGTAAATGCAAGAGAAAAATCCCCCCAGGCTTCTTGCTAGAAGAGGGGTAAAGAACCATTTTGAAATATGCCTGGATATTCTGTTCTTCTTAATAGGGGCTGCCCTCAGGGAAAACTGGTTAACCAGAGCCTAACCCGCTGTGGGTTTCTCGGAGCCTAACTGACCATACAAGGAAACTAAGCAACTCCAGCTCATTCTAGCCATCCTGTCTCACCTAAGGGGTGGGGTAGGGGTTGGGGGTAGGAGGGAAAAACTGATAAATTCTTGTAAAGTTTGTGGTCCAGAGACCCAGGTCACACTAAAAGACTGAGACCGAGCATGGGACTCGACAATGTTTCCTCTCCTTGCAGACTACACATCCACATCACTAAGGCCTATTTATACCAGTTCCTTTTGCACAGTGCGTCATGTCCAACTGCTAAGAAAAATTTATGAAACATATCAAAAGGAAAATACCACAATTTGAAGAGATAGAGTAAGTATCAGAACAAGGCATGGCGGGGATATTGGAATTACCAGCGCTGGAATTTAAAACAACTTTGATTAATATACTAAGGACTCTAGTAGCTAAAGCACACACACACTAAGAACAGATGGGTAACGTAGGTGGAGATATGTAAGTTCTAAGAAACAACCAAAAAAGAAATATTAGTGATCACAAGCATTAAAGCAGAAACAAAGAATGCCTTTGATGGGCTTATTAATAAACTGGACATGGCTGAAGAAAAGATATCTGGGCTAGAAGATTTATCCTTAGAATCCTTGAAAGCTGAAGAGCAAAGAAAAGAGACAAACAACAAAACAAAAACAAAAACAGAACAGAATATCCTGGGATTGTGAGACAACTGCAAGAGGAATCACACAAGCATAATGTGAGTACAAAGGAGAAGATGTTACCAAATTTAGGTTCAGCAGCTTGCTGCTCAAAAACCGATAATCGAAGAGTAATTGTTGGTAGAAAGGAAAGTCAGCCATCTAGGGGGGAGGTGGACTCATGTCCGGAGATCACTTATGAACATTATTCTCAGCCATGACAATTTTTAAAGGGAAAAGGGGGAAACAATCTCAGTTAAACAGTAAGGTAGGAGGTCAAATTCTTTGTCATTTATCCATCGTGAGCCAACCAGCTGACATTTGATCTCCCTTTAGATGCTATTCTGCCCACGTTGTCTGCCTGCAAACTTGCTAAGGGGAAGCTAAAGGTAGATAGTTGGTCATTCTTTAACTGCTTGATTCTTCATTATAACTCCTTTTAATCCAGGAAAGGAATCAACAGGTTAGGGAAGGCATTGTGTACACCCAGTAGAGCAAAAATCAGGAATTCGGTTAAAAGTTGCCTATTGATCACATTTTTATAATTAAGTTTTAAAGGGAACAGAAGTATAAACAGGAAAGGGGCAAAAGCTGCTTACAAATCCCCACTTGTCAGACATCATTTCTATGGAATTAGGGGAGAAGATTCTTATTCTATAACTTCTTCATACTGACATAGGGCACCATATTTTCAGAGTGGAATAAGTTGACATGGGTCTGTAGCAATCTCTTTGCTGACAATTTTAGTTACTTGCTTACATATGGGTAGAGCAAGCTACACTTATTCTAATGCCCACAAAGATACAGCTTATTATGAGCAATAGTGTCAATCTCATTATTTCATTAGACATTCAATCTCTGACTCTACTCTTCTAGTCAATAAAAGCTAGAGCCTACTCTTTTGTGACTCGGGGAGCCCTGGGAGACTTCAGCTTTTTTACGAACAAGAGACAGAGGACTTAGAAAGATCGATGTGTTTGCAAAGGGCCTCGCAGTGTTCAGCTCAGTTCCAAAGAAGGGGAGAAAGGAATAGAAGAGATTTTTGAAGTGATGACTGAGAATTCCCCCCTCCCAAATTAATGACAGACTTCAAACCACAGATCTAAGAAGCTCACAGAATACTTAGCAGGAAAAATGCCCCCCTTGCAAAAACTTCAAAATTATATCTGGTCATATCATATTCAAACTGTGGAAAATCAGCTATAAAGAAAAGTCTTAAAAGAAACCAGAAGAAAAAACTGTTTACCTATAGAAGAACTAAGGTAAGAATGACATCCAACTTTTCCTTAGAAACCACACAACATTGGCAACCAGTAAAACAAGTAAATAAAAGAAGTATTAAAGAAACTAAGATCTGAGGAACACTGTAGATTAAAAAAAAATGTATTTAAATGCATGTGTTCCTATGAAGCCTTAACTGGCCTCCAAAATAATGAATTATTGATAAACTGTCAGCTTTCCATCAGGAAATTCAAACAAGCCTCTTGAGTCAGAGACAAGGATCTGTAAATTGGAGAACCTGTCAGTGGAATTACAGTTCATGATCAACACAGCAGCACCGTCCAGCTTTTTGACACCTTTGCCTAAGACCTCGCTTGAGTAAAGATATATTATCACATTGGCTTCAGAAGAGGCTTAGAGAGCTCCTCTTTGAAAGAAGTGGCTTAACACCAGTCATTTTTATGTTGGACTTTTCTGGCTATCACTTAGGAATTAAGGGATAAAGGATATTATTTAATGTTCTCTCCTCACCTAGGATGAAAAAAATCAGTGCTAACTCAAAATATTTAGTAAGAGAGTGATGCTACAGGGCCCAGATACTCAACCCAGAGTCCAGGAGGGGACAGCTCACAGGCTTACATACAGGGCTGGCATCAAGGCAAAACTCTCTGGACTATCAATCAAATTCCTAGCACCAGGAAGAGCCCTCCTGGGCTCTTCTGACTTTTACTAGCAAACTTTGGTCTTTATGTGCTTTATGAAGTTTCACTTGACTAGAGGATTTTAGCCCTGATAAGTGTTCCTATTTAAGGCAAACACCTTCTCTACCTGGTTAAAGCTCCTGGTAGATTCTCACTGACTTCACATCACGCATAATTACGATGAGTTTAATTCAATGTATTTTTATACTGAGTGTCTTCTATGTGCCATGTCATTCATGACATAATAGAATATCCTAAAAGTAATAAAATAAGTCAGACAGGAACTGAAATTCTAGTACTGTTCTGTTCAATGCAGAAACCACTACTCACATGTGGCTACTGACACTCAAAATATGGTTAGTTCAAACTGAAATGTGCTGTAAGTATAAAATGCATACTGGATTTTTATCAAATTGGTATGAAAAAATAATATAAAATATAAATATAAACTAATTTTAGATTATATTCTGAAATATCATTTTGGGTAAAATAAAATAATTATTAAATCAATATCTCCAATTCATGGGGAATCAGATATTGGAATTATGAGCCATTGCTTTTCAAATAAACTTTATTAATATATTTGAGAAATCAGATAACAAGAAGGAAAATTTCAGCTAAGGGATTTAAAGTATAAAAAAATCAAATGGAAATTCTAGAATCATAATTCTATTCATAAATTTCAGAATATGATAACTGAAATGAAGAATGCTGAAGTATGTACTCATTTAGCTCTGATAAACACCCAAAGAAATGCCTACATACATGCTCCAAGAGAAATCTAGAAGAATGATTCTAATAGTACTATTCAAAATGGTCCAAAATGGATAAATAAATTGTAGTGTATTCACACAATGGTATAATATACAGCACTGAAAATCAACAGATGGATGGATAGATGGATCTCACATAGTGTTTTATGAAAGGATGTATATATGAAAGAATGTGTTACTGTATGATTCCATTTATATCAAGTTCAAAAATAGTAAAAGCAATCTGTGGTGTTAGAAGTAAGGACAGACTTACCACTTAGAAGAGAGAGGGTCACGACTGGGAGAGGACATAAGTGGGGCTTCCAAAGTGTTCTATTTCTTGATTTGGGTGGTGGTTACATAAATGTATTCGCTTCGTGGTTATTCCTCAAGTTGCACACTTAAGACTGCAAATGTTTCTACATGTATATAAAAGTTTTACAATATAATAACATTTATAATATAATAAATTTCAGCAAAATGTTCATTGAATCAAAGAAAAAACCTCCACTTCTTTTTACTTTTTAAAGGTGGTTACTACAAAATTTAAGTGACAAATGTGACTTACATTATATTTCCATTGGATAGCACTGCTCTAAGGAAAAAAAGTGAAAGTGAAGTCGCTCAGTCATGTCCGACTCTTTGCAACCCGTGGACAGCAGCCCACCAGGCTCCTCTGTCTGTGGGATTCTCCAGGCAAGAATACTGGAGTGGGTTGCCATTTCCTTCTCCAGGGGATCTTCCCAATCCAGGGATCGAACCCAGGTCTCCCACATTGCAGGCAGACGCTTTAACCTCTGAGCCACCAGGGAAAAAAGATCATCATAAATCATTAAGTAGGATCACAAGCTAGATTATGCAAAAGTTATGATTGGGGTTTTCCAGGTGGTGAAGTATTAAAGAATCTGCCTGCCAATGCAGGAGACTCAGGAGACTTGGGTTCGATGCCTGGTTCTGTAAGATCCTATGGAGAAGGAAATGGCAACCCACTCCAGTATTCTTGCCTAGAGAATCCCACGGACAGAGGAGCCTGGTGGGCTGCTGTCCATGGGGTCGCACAGAGTCAGACATGACTGACTGACTGAGTACAATATAATGGAAGACTAGGAAGAAGTCCAAAAAAGCATTAGGAAAAGATGAGATTTATTTTGTTCTCTAAACTCTGGGTAAATCTGAACTATAAAATACTTTATAATCTTTGAAGACTTAAATAATTTGTTTCTATNCATGGGGTCGCACAGAGTCAGACATGACTGACTGACTGAGTACAATATAATGGAAGACTAGGAAGAAGTCCAAAAAAGCATTAGGAAAAGATGAGATTTATTTTGTTCTCTAAACTCTGGGTAAATCTGAACTATAAAATACTTTATAATCTTTGAAGACTTAAATAATTTGTTTCTATCAATCTTCTCTTCATATAGTAGCTGCTGTCCTGTACCAAACTTTCCTCCTTCTCATCCATCATAAAAATTTCCCTTATGGTTTGGGAAATTATATTGCTGATGAACAAAGCTAGTGGAGGTGATGGAGTTCCAGTTGAGCTATTTCAAATCCTGAAAGATGATGCTGNGTTGGAGAAGACTCTTGAGAGTTCCTTGGACTGCATGGAGATCCAACCAGTCCCTATCCTAAAGGAAATCAGTCCTGGATGTTCATTGGAAGGACTGATGTTGAAGCTGAAACTCCAATACTTTGGCCACCTGATGTGAAGAACTGACTCATTGCAAAAGACCCTGATGGTGGAAAAAACTGAAGGCAGGAGGAGAAGAGGATGACAGAGGATGAGACGGTTGGATGGCATCACCGACTCAATGAACATGAGTTTAAGCAAGCTCCAGGAGCTGGTGATGGACAGGGAAGCCTGGGGTGTTGCAGTCCATGGAGTCACAAAGAGTCGGACAAGATGGAGCAACTGAACTGAACTAAGGAATATATCATTTTCCTTATTAAATATAATGGCATGATTCTCATTTTTAATAGAAAAAATAAATGTGACCTACAATTAGTTCATATTTTTACATAAATCACCCTCCTTTAAATAATAATTTCTAATGGGATTGTGGAAAGCAAATGGGCCTTGGGGTTAACTTAACCTGAATTCTGAATTGACTCTGCCCCTAATGTATAGTTTGAGTTAATAAAAATTCCCCAACATATGGATTCCTCAAAGTATGTGAAATTGCTTAGCATATGACAGGTTTCAAGACTTTTGTCTTTCTTTTTCTTTGTACTATTGGGACAAATGATTGGATGACCGAAAGAAGGAAGACTCTAGATAAGACTCTGAGGACAGGCACTGCTTAGGAAGAAAAATATAAGCAGGAGAGTGCTCTGGGCAGTTGCTCTTAGCCCACTGGCTACAAAGAGGGCTAGAGAGGGGAGAAAATATTTCAACAATACGTACAAAATCAGTTTCTTTCTGTCTCAAGGTAGGTATGAGCAGACGGACAGATTGTCATTCTGGGCTTGAGGTTACTTGGGATGATCTGACAAAATAATATAGATTCTGTGGAATGTGAAACATCCCCTTTGTAGGGTGTACGAACTGTGTGTGTTTAGGGGCTGGCCCACCAGAGCAACAGCAACCTCCTTAGAGGTCCCAGGAGCTGGTGTGAGGCAGGCCTGTCTGATCTCTGCTATCTGGAGATATGGGCTATCTGCTCCAAAGTAGGTCCCAGCGGGATTCATTTATTTAATGACGATGGTATTTTCCACAGCCAGTTTGTCAGTATGCCATGGGTATAAATGTAGCCATCGTGATGTGTCACTACCCACTGCTTCCACTGACCTATGCATCGTGAGAATGCGTAGAGGCGGTCAGAAGCTGGTGGGACAGTGATGAAGAGGACAGGCTATGGGGGAGCATGCTTAGGGGTGATCCTGACGTTGCCTTTTACTAGCTTAGCCATGCTGTTTAGTTTTTCTGGGCCTCGATTTCCCATCTTTAAAATTGGCAATAACAATTCCTGTCTCACAGGGCCACCTGAAGGGAGTGAATTCAGTGTGACATCAGTGTATAAGTTACCTAAATTTGGTCATCTTTCTGCCATATGTCATCTGAATCCTATAGCAATTAACACAGCAGAACTGTATTTGCATAAGTAACTTTATACTCTGTTTATGTGCTGAGCAGAGTGAATTCGTTTCACACATAATTTGCAACTTGTTATAGAACTTTTTCAATACTAATACCCAAACATATTAGACAAAGAAAAGATGGGCACTTTGTTTGTTTTCTACTGATTTTGTACTACTGTATTTTTGACTTCCTAGTGACATTGGTTGTATTAAAGGTCTGTGCCACACACCCTGTGGTGAATAAGAAACCGTTTTTACAGTTGCCATTACCAAGAAACCCTTATTTGCATTAAGAATAATTTTATTGTTCTTTCAATATAAAATTAAACTGATAGATCATTTTAAAGGGACACATTTTTCTTAAAGAGATGAGATAAGGAAATAAAATGGTAATATTGTGTTTAATTTATAAGTAAACCCCATCTTATTCCATTTTGTTAGTATTACAGGGAGTAAAAATTTATCATGTTTTTAACTGATTATAAACAAATCCCATTATTAACAAATTCCATTTATCTCCTGTTTATTTGTTTGTCATCTAGATGGAATTCCTTTTCTTCTCCATGTTAGAGGCTAAGTTGTAATGATCAAATAGAACACTATAAAGAAATAATTAGAAAATCAATTTGCGACAGGCCTCCCAAGATGTCAGACATGTATTATACAATCAAGTAAATTCAAGGCCCAGGTCATCAATAAAATATAGGCAGAAGTGATGAAAAATAGTGAGAAATAAGATATATTTCTGTGCAACTTTCAAGTCCAGCTTTTTCTTCTTGTTCTCTCACACATCATTCAATCACTAAGTATTTTTTGCTTCTTTATATGAGAAGAAATAGAATATTTTAGATATAAAATGAAGAAAGAAAATTCTCTACCCACAAGAAATTTGCAGCAGAAAAAAGAAAGATACATTAATGTAACACAGTAATGTGATGCAATCCAGTGAATGCCATACTAATGCAGTGATAGTCTAGAAAGGATCCCAAACAAAGTGCTGTGAACAGAGGAACTCTGTTCCAGGCTCATAACTACTGAGCCTGGCTGCTGGAGACAACCATAAAGGTTCAGAGAGAAGGAAACATCATGACTGATCTGAGAGGATTCAGCAGGATGCATCCTGTGGAAAAGGAGTCATTTCACAAAGACCACGTGCAAAAGCAGAGAGGTGAAGCTGTTCTGGGAGATAAATAAGATTTGGGTTAAAGAGGAACACAAAATATATGACAAGGAATAGTGAGAGAAAAAATCTGGAATAACAAATTAGGGCCATATTGTTAGAAACTTTACATATATGTAAGAAACTTGGACGTGAACATGAAAGCTTTAGGGAGCCACTGGATAATTTAAAAGGGAGTGTAGTGGTCAGAATTGTATTTAGATTTTGAAAACAAAATCAAAGCAAATAATAAAATTGAGGGCACTTGAGATATAGCAGAATGTAGACACAAATGGATCAAGCATCAAGGTTGGAAACACATTTGACCAAATCGTTGAATTGAGGCAGGCTAAACAAAGAGTTCATAAGTCTGCGTGTTTTGAAGAGAGCCTAAGGCATAAAGAAGGGCTAGTTGAAGAACTGATGCTTTCAAAATGGTGCTGGAGAAGACTCTTGAGAATCCCTTGGGCAGCAAGGAGATCAAACCAGTCAATCCTAGAGGAAATCAGCCCTGAGTATTCATTGGAAGGACTGATGCTGAAGTTGAAGCTCCAGTACTTTGGCCACCTGATGCGAGGAACTGACTCATTGGAAAAGAACCTGATGCTGGGAAAGATTGAAGGCCAAAGAAGAAGGGGACAACAGATGATGAGATAGTTGGATGGTATCACTGACTCAATGGACATGAGTTTGAGAAAACTCAGGGAGTTAGTGAAGGACAGGGAAGCCTGGCATGCTGCAGTCCACACAGTCACAAAGAGTTGGACACGCCTTAGTGACTGAAGAACAAAGGCTCCTGGATTACTGTTGTTCACTGGAGGTAGAATCAACTGTTTTATGCACTCAAGAGCAGATGAAGAGACAAAACAGACAAGTTATCAATGTTACCAACTTCGTACAAAGTTACTTTGTACAAGTAGATTCTTTTCTTTCTCAGTCTCTTGTACACTTCTTAAGAAGTCAATGGTCAATACATGATATATGATAAAATACAATATAATATAAATTCTTAAATCCATTTGGAGTATAAGAAAATTTAAGTATGTATATATGTAAATATATTCTTTATTTACAACTAACTCACAAACTGGCTTCATAAGAGCTAATTAATGTTCAAAAACTTTTCCCAAATATTTATAGTTTTTAAAATTAAATGTACCTTGATACAGCTACCTGTAAAAAAATCCTTTAAAAATATAAAGTGGTCTTTATTTAAAAAAAAAAGCAAATTTTGCTATGGGAAGATTTGAATTTAATTCAAAGTCTTAAATTCATGAAGTTTAGGTGACATCAAACTTGGCCTTGTGTCTTTGAGCCCTTACTCATTGCAATCCAGGAAATTTGCTTTAGAACTAGGCTAAAAGTAATATTGTTGGGGATAGGTTATTCTTTCTTTTGTGTAGTAAAATCATAATGTCTAGAATACTATGTGCTTCCAATGTTCAAATTATTTTTCTGAACCTTAACACTAAAATTTATTAAAATTTGAAGGTCAATGCAATGGTTTTAAAAGGCAGAAAATAGGTAAAATGGAAATATAAGACATTTTAATGGAAAAACTAAAAGCTTTTAAATAAGACACACATTTCATTGTATTGAGAAAACAAAAAATATTAAGAATTTGGCATAAAATAGCTTATAAAATCACACTACCAAGTATTTTGTACATTTCTAAGATTTTCCATTGAGTTATTTAGCAATTCTGTTTGATTTTTCAAAAGAAGCATGAGTTTTAAATTTTAGGTGAAGATAACAATGAGACCTACAAACTATTTTGAAGCAAACTGGTTTAATTCAAAGAAAATAGACTGACTTTTAAACCACTAGCTGTTTAATTGCGCTGTCAAGTAAATAGTTTTGACTCCTTTCAAATATTTCAATTTTCTAACACCATTTTATTCATATATTTATTAATTCTTACACCTATTCAAAGTCTATGTATGAAGCATGTATTGTCTGCTAGATATTGAGTGACCAAGGCTCCCCTGCTGGCTCAGTGGTAAAGAATCCACCTGCCAATGCATGAGACGTAGATTCAATCCCTGGGTCAGGAAGATCCTCTGGAGAAGGAAATGCAACCCACTCCAATAGTCTTTCCTGGGAAATTCCATAGACAGAGGACCCTGGTGGGCTATAGTCCCTGGGGTCGCAAAGAACTGGACAATACTGAGAGACTAAATCACAACAATGTTGCATGACTCACCAGATGCAGTGCCGAGCAGGACCAACTCAGACTCTGATCTCACAGATTTTCAGTCATGTACGAGGGGAATCTGACATTTAAAAGGGAGGAAACAGCCCAAGATATCAGAAGATTGACTTCAGTGGATCCTGAGCCTTATCATATGCTTATTGTAATACACTAGCATTTAAATGACACACAAAGCTGCTATGACAGTTCCTGGAAATTCTTTCCCTTTCCCCAAAATAGTTGAAATAATCCTTTCACTCCTTAGCCAATGATATTACTTAGCCCATAAAAACTAATAACGTAGTACTGGGGCCTCCCTTCTTCTGAGATGGCCTACACTCTGTCTGTGGAGTGTATTTCTCTGAATAAATCTGCTTTCACTTTAAAAAAGTAAATACAAATAAAATAGAATGGAGAAAATGGTATGATATGGTAGGTTTCTTAGGGACCAGTTGATTGAGACCACCTGCTCTGGCCAGGCATACTGGCATGATTTGTCTCACAGGAGGAAGTCCTGATAAAGAACATGTCACTGACAAGCTGCCACAAAAACTGACTGGAGAAATTCGGGAGGGACCACAATATGTCCTGCCAACCTCCCAGAAACCTTCATGCTGGAAACCATCTTGACTCAGTGATGCATGGGCCAGAAAGGACCCTGAGTCACCAAATATGGTCACGAGCAAGATGATTGGCCAGAGACAACTCAGAAACTAACCTTATCACCATAAAACCTGAGACTGGTAGCCACGAGGCAGAGTAGTCCTTCCGATTACCTTACCCTGCTGCTTTCTCTAGAACACCCATTTTCAGTACAGTTTTTTGCCTATCAGTACCTGTGTTGCCTTGGACAACTTATTTCCCGAAGTGTTAGATAAAAGCCCACACCTGGCCCACTCTTGGCCCATATCAACTCGTGACAGAAACATTTACAGAATGGAGAGAAGTTGAATCTGGTTAAGTACAGCTTGAGTAAGAGACCTGTAGTCTGTGAAACTGAAAAGATAGAGTTGTTCATTAATATTAATGGAATGGAGCTTATATACCAGACACTATACTAAGATTACAGAGCAAATCCATTTAGGTTATTTTATTGGTTCATTAGAGATCTGTTGGCTGCTTGGATTAGAATGGTGGTGGTGGATAGAGGTGTGGAAAGCAGAAGAGGAAACAAAAATCTAGAATAAGAAATATGTTTTTACATTTCAACCCAGTTTGTGCACGCACATGTAAGTCTATAGTAAAAATACATATTTGTGACTTAAAACTGATGCTGAGCTCTTTCAGTTTTAGTTTACTATATACCTTTTCATTAAAAAAATGGTGGTCCTGACCCATTAATTTGTATCAGAACTTGGGACCTGTAGTTGAGAATCCCTGGATAGATGATTACAAATGGTAATGAAATCCTTAATTTACTGGCTAAGGGAGTAGAGGGTAATGAGGGAAATGTATCAAACCTGGCTGTAAAACATTTTGCTTCTGAAATCAGGACAGCAAGTAGCCACATACAGTAAATAGGCTAAGCTTTGGAATGAATTTATGGTTTGGGTTTTGG
Source organism: Neotragus moschatus (assembly GCA_006410615.1). Lineage (NCBI taxonomy): Eukaryota > Metazoa > Chordata > Mammalia > Artiodactyla > Bovidae > Neotragus > Neotragus moschatus. Next base: position 555,347 of record SJYA01001938.1, on the reverse strand, counting down.
ACATGTGGAATCTGAAGATCTTTTGTGACGTTCAAGTCGTGTTAAGTAGGCAGTTTGATTCATAGGGTCCAGGGCGCAGTGCAATGGCCTATGTGTAGATGTTAATTTATGAGTCATCTCCATGCATGTGGTCATTGTTCACGATCACCTAGAAAGAGATCAGAGACCAGAGAAGAGGAGGAGAAGGCTGAGCCCTAAGCCTTGAGGAACTGCTTTCTTTCAAATAGCTGCTTGCAACTGAATAAACCTAAGGGAGACAGAAAGGGGGCATGTAAATAGGGGAGTATCAGGCAGAAGTTTGTGTCAATAAAGGCACCAGCTAAAAAAGTACCTTAGGAAGGAAAAGTGCCATTGGTGACATTCAGTACAATAATAAAATTGAAAGGCAGATTGTCTTGTGCTGAGGAATAAGTGTAGGGTAAGAACAAGGAGAAAGAACAGGTCTTCTGAGAAATCTGGTGTGAAGGAAAGGGCGATGAGCTGAGAGGCAGCTGGGAACAGACACTATAGGGTCTTGTTTATTTTGCTGAGAAAATTGGAATTTATCTCATTATCATTGGGAGCAAGCACATTTTTACATAGGAGTATGATATCATTGTTTTTGTGAAATAGATGAGTAACTCTGGTAGGAGTATAAAGTGGATGGGTCATGTTTGGAAACACACTGGCAGTGGGAAAGCTATTTGGAAGTCTATTGACACACAGTCCAGGTTGGAGGGGGCAGCGGTTGAATATCATTTAAACAAGATATATTACAAGAAAGTCTGTCTTCTTATACTTTGTCCTCACATCCTTGCAATCAAATTAGTTTCCATTAATATAAGGTACTAAATTTAAAATAACCCCTATAGATTAGATTTTTTCCCTCAAGGGCTTTTAAAATGAAGTGTAACATACTCAGTAAAAAGATTGTGGAAAAAAAGTAGAGCAGTTTTAAAAAGAACTAGTGGGAAATAAAAATAATTAACTTTCAAAATTCAAGGCAGGAAAACAACTGACAGGTTCTCAGTCTACTCAGGATATAGGTTTATTTCCCAATAATAAGTCATTTACCAAAGGAAAAGAAATATAATATTCACATTTCAGTACATTTTAAAATTAATCTTATCTACTCTAAATTAGGATAATAAAATGGTTTCTGTTAATTGACACAGAAAGCAAGTAGCTCTTAGAATACGCTTTTCTCATTTTTAATAAATAGTAGAGCAACTAAAAATCATAGTCTAGATAAAATCGTGCTTTCCTGTTAGAAGAAAGTGTTAAAACTTTGAAATTATTAACCATAACAAGTAATAAAAAAGTCCACTCCAAGTATGTGTTTTCTGTTTTTTTTCTTTTAGCTTTCCCCTAGACAATTTCTCATAACACAAGAACTTGTCAAAAACACTTCTGAAAATTGACAGTGTTTTAGAATTAATGAACTACATTCCAGAAATATAAATTTGACTTAGCTAAAGGGCATAAAAATAAAATTTTCAAGAGAAGCCCAAATGATCTAGAATGCAGTTAACAAATAAAGCAGAGAATAAATACACAAGCAATGATTTAAAACAAGAAGGTCATTGTATATTTAATAATTTACCTTCTTGATATATTGATATGATGCCAGCCCCTGTCAACAAGCATTTGAGTTTCACTGCAGTATTGGACATGGATTTTTACTGACACTCTTTAGAATGGAGGAAGTAAAGGTAGATAGTATTATATTATTCAAGAGACAAAACAGTTTAAGAATAGGGAAGGTATGATGGAAATAAAATAGATTTTGTGACTTTCTTGCGTGTGTGCTTAGTAAGATGACCAAAATATTGAAATGAATTTTGATTAAAAAAAAATCTTCTACCTCCCTTGAGAGTCATTAAAAATGAAAAAAATAATCAATCATATGGAAGCAGATGTTGGAATAGTTGGGAGATTTCTACTGCTGATTGACAGCTATGAAGTCGGCAAGAGAAAAAAATTAAGTGGCTGAATACATTTGTATTGTTAATATGGCTAAATGTTCAATTTCCTATCTTGTTTGTTTGAATACTCGGTACACTTTTGATGGTATGTGTTGAGAGAGTTGGAAGACAGAAGATAAAGCCAGTAGATTTTGTCAAGTTGAAATTAAACATTTTTATCATATCCATGTATACTTCTGTTCTATTTATATTTTATTATATTTTAAAAATGGAATTTATGCCATGTAGTGTAAAAATGGAATAACACAAAAAGGATGAGAAAAGAGTATCTTTCACAGTCTCTTAATTACAGAACAGATTCTTATAGGCAACACAGTTACTTTGAAATATTTCTGTTATCAGCATTTTATGATTACCTTCAAATTACAAAAATATCACTATTTATTGATGTTCATATATTCCTGTTCTAACAGATGAGAATTTTGTTCATTCAAACACCTCAATTACTTTTCGTTCTACTCTTGTATTTTTATTGTTATGCCACTGATTTTTAGTTCCTTTAACAGGTATCTCTGTAACCACATGCATAACTATGGACAGTTTTGCTCATTTACAGTTCAGTTCCCTAACATTCCATGGTGTCTTTTGATTTGCTGCTTTTTATGATGAGAACATTAATTTTCCAAATATAACCTCTCCTCTACTCAAGTTCTGCTTCCAAATCCTGTCACATCCTATTTCTGTTCTATAACCAAAATTAAGTCCTTCATCCTGATTCTAAAAGTTGACAGCCAATAAACTGTGTTTACATGATGATAATCAGGTCAATATCTTTTATCCAGTGTGAAGCAGGGTGCTGTTGTTACTCATCTTCTCTTCAGTTCTGCTACTACGAGCCTTATGCCACACACACAAATCGGTATTTCTAGTATCAGAGAAAATGATTTCCCTTTCATTTTTGTCTATCAGTTGTTTATATTAAGTCACATTCTATTTTGTTTCATATTGAGATCATATTTTTCTTGGACATGTTTTTGTTTTTCCTGGAATTTGAGATTGCTTTTTATTTTTCTTACTGAGCTACAAAATCAATACCACATTTATTTCCAAAATCTTCCAAGTTCTTCCAAATTCTAACCTTCTTTTGTACTATGCTCCTCTCTTACATTGAGAGCATTTTTCTTAGAAGCAACTGGCTTCCAGATCAAATTTGGAAAGATTAATTGTAGGTCTCCTGCAAGACTTAAGAATTTAAAAAAGTTGGACTCTTAGGCAAGTCCAGCATTTCTTGTATGCAACATTTTTTTCTTTCTTGTTTCCAGCCTTGTATAGCTAGTGTACAACTTTGAAACCTTCCTCATGAAGGATGCTTTTAAGATAAAATATACAAATTAAAAAAAAACTTTATTCATACGTTCTAGTTGAAAATATAATTTCAGTTTCTTAAATATAGCCAACCCTCAATCTGTTACAAAATTCTGTTTTCTATCTTTCAGGATACATTGTATTTGTGAAAAATTTAGATGCAAAGATTGATTCTTGTTTCTTTTAGAAGATATGCTGCTTTGTTTCCCTCTGTGAAACTCTTTAGAATCTTGTTTTGATATATTCAGTACTTTAATAATTGATAATATTTCTAGGTGTAGGTCTTTGACAAATTCTTGATAAATGGGCAGTTAAAGGGTCCTTTAAATATGAAGACACACTTGAAATAGTCTCTTCTATTTCAGATTTGGGGAAATTTCTTCCATTATTTCTTTGATGATTTTTTAAATTGTTTCTTCCCTACTTTTTTTCTTGAAAACTAACAAGTCAGATATTGAATTTTCTGGATTAATAATTTATATTCTTTAGCTTAAGTTCTTGGAGAAGACCTCACCTTATTTTCTCAGTGTTCTATGGAATTTTTGTTTAAAATTAAATTATTTGTAGTTTAATCATATTTAAATTCTGACTCATTTTTTTCTTATAGTTATTTTGGGTTGCTTCTTATTGTTGACTTTTCTTCCTTAATATAACATTTACTGAAACTTTTCTAAGTAGAGTTGGGCTTTATTGATTTTTTTAAAAGTCCTTTTTGTTTACATGAATATCTGCTTCTTTTGAGTTCAATTTTATCTAGATTTTTATGGGTCTTTATTTTTCATGCTGGGGGTTTTCTTCTAGTATTTAGTCATCTTTATTTGTTCTTTTATATTTGATATTGAGAGCTGAGGATGAAACCTAAAGATGGTAAAAAAATGCTTTAGCATGAGTTAGCAGGAAGCTGGCCTTACTCTTGAGGTTCTCAAAGATGCCAGAATTATTAACGGTATATTATAGGATGACAGTGTCCATCTTAAGTGTCTTAGTTTCCCAGATTGTCAATTTTTATAGAGAACAATTCTCCAATGTGCTGCCTAGGGGTAAACTCCTGGACTGAACAGTTGGAATGAGGCAGGAATCTATAGGAAATCTATGATATACTTTATATTTTAAAGAAATTAATTAACCTTTAATTTTTCACCATGTCTTCACCCCACTCTCTTTTTCTCTGCAAGTCTCATTAAACATGTTTCCTTGCCCATATAGTCCCAACCTTTTGTGTTATAGATTTTGCATTTTATTTTGGTTTGATCATTTCCATTTGTTATCTACTTTCCATCTTCTCCATGAATCCCTTTTTTTCTTTTTGTTATTGTGTATTTATAATTTTTAATTCATTTACTGTGTTATTTTAATAGTGTCTCAGAAGAGGGCAAGAAAAATGTGTAAGTCAGAGACCTGGAGCCAGAAGACCTCAGCTCTCTGTAGGGACACTTTTTTTTTTTTAAAAAACATGGTTTTGAGCTTGTAATATCCCTATACTTCTGATTATACTGATAGCTTAAATTCACCTGTGAGCACAAATGCAATTTGTTTTCAAAAGACTCTATTCACTCAACCACTTCTTACTGACTTTTACTTTGCCTTATACTTTTATTTTGCTTGCTTTAAATTTAGCTTTGATTTGTAGAACTTTGGAGAGGGGATGTTGGTGATGCCCGAAAAGATGATATTCTCAGTTAATTCCTAGGGACAAGATCTAGTTCCTGTAATGGCATTGGAGGTGAGTCTTTTCCCAGATGCAGGGTCCTCTTGAGCACCAAAGTAAAGCGTGTTCCAGAAGCATTGTGTTTCTGGACAACAGCAGTTACGCGCAGAGGTGATGGTCTAGCATAGGACTTCTAACTGCTTGTGGCAACTGGGCTGACAGTAGAGGAGACATTATCAGTGGTGTTTTTACTGCGTTCACATGGGCCTACCTCAGTGGCTGTCAGCTCCTGGAAGACATCACCCTTTTAGACTGGCCCTTATCTAACTTTAATCATCCACCCCAGAATGGGGAGAGGGGAGGCTTTGTGGACAGAGCAAGTCAGATTGCCTTCCTCTCCCTGGCCAGTTCTTAAAGTAACATATGTTAAACACATTTATTAAGGTTGTAAATAAGTAAGCAAGTGCACACACAGGCCTTCGCCTCCATCCCTCTCCCTCTGTCCCTCTCCCTCCATCCCTCTCTCGTGAAGGGAGAGTTGCAGGCAGAGAAGTGAGTGGCTGGATGGAGGCCCAGAAATCTGGAAAGTGTATTATGTGGGATCCCCGTGGAGAAGCACTTGGCTGCCGGCTGCCCTGGCTCTGGTTTCCACACACCATCAATCTGGTGCCTGGCGGTCACTGCTCCCTCCTCACCTCACCTCATGCAGAGAGCAGACAGCTCAACTATTTGTCTCACGCTGCAGCAGCCAAGCCATTTGAGGAAAGAAAGAAAAGGGAAAGGAAGAATGATGGAGGTGGGGAAGAACAACAACCTTGCAACAGGCTGCCATTCCCTTTAACTGTCAGATGGTTCATGACCAGCTTTCACTTGGACCTTTGAATGGAGACAGTGAGAGGAGGAAACCAGAGGTGACTCACAGTGGAAGGGCAAGTGTCTCGACCAACCTTTGGGATCAGCTCACAGTGTTCAGAAGGGAAACTTCAGGTGTTCTCAGAAAGGAGGGTGGATTTGGGAAATGGGGCTAGAGGCTGCTTTGCAAAAATAGGAGAACAGAGGCTAAGTCTTTCACTAAACGCCTGAACTTCAGATTTGCATCTCTGGTACAGAACAGGAAACCGAGGCAGGCAGAGGTCCGTTCAGCCATGAAAATCCCACACATATAACCAAGACCAATAACATATATGTGAGGCATCCTGTCATTCAAATAACATGCCTGTGCTTTCTTAGACTTCTGAAATTGCCTTGACAGTCTTAAAAAAGAAATAAGGAACATAGTATTTCTGTAGAAGGAGAATTTTCTCAGGACTTATGATGATCTCTATTATTTGGAATGTTCTTTATTTATGGTTTTCTGGAAGAATATTCTGTATGCTTGTACCTTTTTGACTACTGCCTCAGCAGTGGCAGGAAAAGAATCAGACAGTGATTTAGGGTCTTGAAGACATCTAAATTTTCACTCCTTTTGGCTTCAACTTTGACCTTAACCTCAATCTTAATATTTACTGGCAATAGAAAGGGACTCAGACTTGCTTGATCAGTTTTTCCATGCGTGTCTGGTCTAAGGTCTGAGACCTGGATCATACTTAACTAGTGAATAGAATTATTTGTGAGTCATAATGAATGCAAATTATAATAGTAAGGAAATTTTTAATAGATGCCAGACACTTATAAAATCAAGGATAAACATGTCTATATTCTCTAATTTCTTTTACTCAAACTGGAAGGTTATGTCAGAAAATCAAATGCTTTTCAGTGACTAAAAGGAGCCACAAAAGCATAGATTTATCCCTGAAAAAAACTACTGTCTCATATAAATATGCTGGAATACTTATATATATTTACTAAAACTCTTGAGTTTGTGCTTTATGGCCATAGCCTGTGAATGTTTGTTCACAAACACTCATGACACCACTCAAGTTTTCACACTCTTCTGTGAAGGCAAATCCTACCTTCTGGTTTGGAGCCTCTCATTTTATATTGCTAGACTTGGGTGAAATTTCATTGTCAGCAGAAAACAGCTTTATTCAGCCAGTGATTATTTAGAACCTCATGAGATTAGGAGAATTGCTGTACCTGACTTAAACATATAAACGCTTCACTCCCTGAGCTCAGTGTCTTTGGTTTCCAAGAATATTACAGAAGGTTTATTATACTTTCAAGCTTGGCAATGCTTTATGCATAGGAGCTTTCAAACTGGCAGTGGATCTGGAGCTAATGAAACTGTAAGAATAACACATAGCAGGAAATGGTTCACTGGTTTTGAGGCTTCATTTATTCCAAAGAAAAGAGCAATGTTATTGTAACAAAGGTTAGCAGTATTTGTGTTAGAGCAATTGCAAAAATCTTATCTTCCACATGTGCATAAAATGAGAATGAAAATTAGTTTACTTTTAAAAGCGAAAAAAGTCATTAAACCAGTGAGTCTGTTGTATTTCTTTGATAGAGATATTTTAATATAATTTTTTTAGTGCATTATATGAAAACAATCACAGTCTAAATGCTCTGCCTTAATCACCTAAAGATAGTAAAACATTATTTCATCCTTTATTATCAAAAGATCAAGGAGGTTAGCAGTTCAAAAATGATGAGGATATTTATTTATTCCCAACAAAATTGTTATAACTGTTTCCTAAACCCTAGTTTACCATGGCCATAACTGTTTCCTAAACCCTAGTTTTCCGTCGCCTTTCTACCAACTTTTCAAAATCTGAGCCTCTGTTGGTATTTTGTTTCATAACATTCATTTTCTTAATTCATTCCTAGGTCAAGGCAGAGGTGAGTTTTTGAAGCCTAATTCAGATGGATTGCACTCCTCCATCATACCTGTTGGATTTAAAACAAATCATACTTACAGAATGAGTAGAAATAATTTCCTTTTATGTCATTAGGAGTAGGGAGGCAGAAGGATGCAAATTGAAATAAAAAATAAGTAAATTCTATCTCTGTAAAGTTTGCTTCTGGTAATATTTGATTATTATAGAGGCTCATGTCACACTGTTTTATTAGAGGTAATTGTGTATGCTCTGATTCCAATCAATGGGCTCATTGTTGAGGCCAAAGGTCATGATCCCTCTAGCTGGTCTCTTTTCTTTCTAAGTGACTAACATCTAGGTCAGAGTCTGTGGCATTTTCACTCCTCAGTGACTACTAACTGGTGTTTTTCTGGCTGAAAATGCATGTAAGTTAAGTGTCACTCACCTCTGTCATCCAGAACAAGAGTACTCAGCCAATAAACACTCTTTGATTTCATTATATTGGTGCACTTGCAGATTACTGTTAAATTAGCAATATGAGAATTTACTTCAAAGAGTATGTTCTGGGTTTGGTTCAAACCAATATGGCAAAGCTTAGTTCTTGATGTGAAATCAGCTGATTTGATGCTTTCTTAAGAAAACAATTTTTCATTACTGTTTATTAAAATTTCTACCTTTAATCAGTTTCATTTAAGAAAATGAAAACTTCTATTCCTGTTCAAGAAGTTCATGGCCAATGCTTAGATTGAGTTCAGAAGGTTAATGATTAGAAGTAATGGGAGAAGGTTTTCGTTTATCCCTAAATGAAGCAACTTGGTCTTCAAGAGTTGATTCTAGAATTAATCATTCTCTCATTAAGTTAAACAGTTCATTTTATTTGACTGGGTTTTCCAAGCACAGTTCTGTTTTCTGGCTAATTGTTGAGTTCAGCGCAGGGAAGTTAAAAAACACGTAGCCTGTTCCACTTGCAGGTGTTACTTCGGTCTATAGAAATATCTGGTTTAATTTGGTGTGATTGAAAATTTTACTTGGAGGACTTAGTAAAGAGAGCTGGACTCTTTCCTCAGGTGTATTTGATTTCTTTCATTAAAAAATAAAAATAGCACTTGAACTTCACACTGAATTTTTAGGTAGTGACTCTAAGTGACATGGAGGGGGGTCATGTGATATACTACAAAGAATTTAAATTGCTTTTAATGATTTGTTTCAATGCCCATGGAATATGGAATTTCAGTGGTGAAATCTGTACCTAATATGGGGACATTTTTACTTAATATGTTGATATTTGTACCAAATTTGTATTGAGAGTGTGCAAGTAAGGATAAAAGGTTTCCCATGGCAGGGGTTGTAACAGCACAGCATTATTATCCAAATTCACCATTTGGCCACGGAATCATTCTTAGAGATGTGTATGTATGCCTGTATGCTTATAAAAGTCAGGTTAAGCAGCCATATGGGGATATTTAGCACCTTTTCAAACTTAGTAAGTGAATGCAATAAGGAAACTGTGTAGTGACTTTAAGGGAACACAGTTTATATCAAGTTTACAGCCCCAGCCTTCCATAACTGGACCTGGTGATCCTTAGGTGATTAAACTCCAGATCCTTCTGAATTCCCCTTAGAAGATGGGATTTAATATTTTAGCTTTAGACTGGCCTTAACTTCCAAAATGCTCAAATTCTGGAAGGCAAAATCAGAAATAAATGTTTGGTTGATTCATTCATTCTCCTACTCTCTTGTTCATTTCTTTTTCTATTCAACTTATATTTATTAAACATGTGACTATTAAACAGTAGATACTGTGACAGGCATATAGAGATGGATAACATACCATTTTCCTTCAAAGTGATTAAATTCTAGTGAGGGGGGCAAAACAATAGAAATATAACAATATAGAAGGATAATGTATTGGAGAAGGAAATGGCAACCCACTCCAGTGTTCTTGCCTGGAGAATTCCAGGGATGGGGGAGCCTGATGGGCCGCCTTCTATGGTGTTGCACAGAGTCGGACACCACTGAAGCGACTTAGCAGCAGAAGGATAATAAAATGACTATAAAATGAAAAGCATAAGATATTTTACATAGTTTGTTCTGTGTGATCAAGGAGGTTTCTTCCTCTAATGGTGATATCATTTTTGAAGAATGTATGGAGATTTTCCAGGCATTCCTGTCTATAAGAACAGTTTTGACAGAGAGAGAAGTATTTAGTGTAAATTAATGAGCAAGGTGATATATTCTAAGAAATACAAATAGTTTGATTTGCATGGGATGAACAATGTTTGGTTGCCTTTGAATATGACTCTAAGGATATATCTGGAAGGTAAACACAAAATAGATAATGAAAGCCATATATTTATATATGGCCAAATAAAGGGGTATATTTTGTCCTCCTTATGGAGAAGGAGATTTAATTTAAAAGACTTAAGAAAACTTAAGCTGCAGAAAGGGTATTGAATAGGTAAAGCACATGGGACTTTTTATGGGGGTAAATGTATTCAGCATGATTCTATAACTGTGGCTTTGTTGACATTTTACATTTGTCAAAACCCCTTAAGATAATTAATGAATTCCAATGTATGCAAATTAAAAAAATTATTTAGGAGTTCAATGGATCTTAGGAGGGACTGCAGAATGTAACAAAACAATCTATCAGAACAATATAAGTGTACTATTAGTGTATGAAACAACCTCACTGAAAAAAGTGGGAAAAAAATTACTGACAGTTATTTAATTTTGGAAATGAGTGAGTCTTAAAAATCAAAGTAAAAGTAACTTTACATAAGCACTATACTGTGTTGATAAAGCCAATAAAGTGAGTGGGACGTTACAGATACACAAAGAGGGAAGGCCAGAATCATTCATGGAAAATAGGAATGGAGATATCAGAATGAACTCATGTGCGATTAATTTGGATGCAGATGAATACTACAGAAATATATATATATATATATATATGTACTTATGAAAATACGTGACTTAGTATATATATGGAGAAGGCAATGGCACCCCACTCCAGTACTCTTGCCTGGAAAATCCCATGGATGGAGGAGCCTGGTAGGCTGTAGACCATGGGATCGTGAAGAGTCGGACATGAATGAGCGACTTTACTTTCACTTTTCAATTTCATGCATCGGAGAAGGCAATGGCAACCCACTCCAGTGTTCTTGCCTGGAGAATCCCCAGGGACAGGGGAGCCTGGTGGGCTGCCATCTATGGGGTCACACAGAGTCGGACACGACTGAAGCGACTTAGCAGTATATATATATTTTTTTCTTTTCTCTATCAGCAGAGAAGGTTATGATGCTCTTGTAGGAATGAGCAAACCTAGCACCCAGATCTTGGTGTCTGGGTGCAAAAGAGCCAAGATTTATTGGAGAAATGGATGATTCCAGGAGTGAGGCAGAAAATATACAAGGTGAGCCTGGATCATTATGTTGTAGTTGTTCAGTTGCTCAGTCACGTCCGTCTCTTTGTGACCCCATGGACTGCAGCACACCAGGCTCCCCTGTCCTTCACCATCTCCTGGAGTTTGCTCCAACTCATATTCATTGAGTTGGTGATGCCATTTAACCATCTTATCCTCTGTCGTCTCCTCCTGCTGCCTTCAGTCTTCCTCAGCATCAGGATCTTTTCCAGTGATTTGGCTCTTCACATCAGATGGCCAAAGTATTGGAACTTCAGCTTCAGCATCAGTCCTTCCAAGGAACAGGCAGGGTTGATTTCCTTTAGAATTGAATCGTTTGATTTCCTTGCTATCTAAGAGACTCTCAAGAGTCTTCTCCAGCACCACAGTTTGAAAGTATTAATTCTTTGGCACTTAGCCTTCTTTATGTCCTGACCCTAATCCTAAATATGTAGTGCCAGAAAATAAGAAGTGTTAAAAAAAATAAGCAAAAGACACTGATCAACATAAGATAAAGGGACACCGGAGACAAATGAAAGAGTGTCTTTTAACCAAAATACCTTAGAATTGATAATCAAGTGTCAAAATAAATGAATAAGTAACTGAACAATGATACTAGTATATGTTGTATGCATTTACTTTTTATGGTTCCTCTATGTATCAATTAGAAGATATATACCATTTGAGATATGAATTACCATATTTGGTCTAAGTACTGGGGACTTTCCAAGCGTGATACTAGTTGGGATAAAAAAAAATCAAGAGGAGAACAGGAGAGACAGGAAATGATGAACTTTGGGCCAATCAAATGAAATGATGTGTGAACAGAAGCACAAATTTTCCACTAAGAGTTTATTACTGTTGTCCAATAGACTATCCTGGAGCTTCCCAGGTGGCGGAGTGGTAAAAGAATTCACCTGCTAATGCAAGAGATGTGGATTTGATCCCCAAGTCAGGAAGATCCCCTGGAGAAGGAGATGGCAATCCACTCCAATATTCTTGCCTGGAAAATTCCATAGACAAAGGAGCCTGGTGGGCTACAGCCCATGGTGTCGCAAAGAGTCAGACACGACTGAGAGACTGAGCAGGCATGCATGCAATAGACTATCCTGAATTAACCAAACGTACACTACATAACGAGAAAGACGTTATTTCTTAAACCAACTTCGGTGGAGAAGGCATAGCCTGGAGGATTTATCTTGCTAAGACCCTCCGGTTTTATTTTTCACTTAATCATTCTTAAGCATTCTCAGAGAATACCTGAATATTAGGAAGTGACATTCTCTTCATTGTTGTGGTGTTTTTGTGAATTAGGTGTTTTATTATGTGTTTTGCTGTTTGTTATAATGGTCATAACCATAGAATCCTTTTTTAAAAATCGTGTGTTCTATATATTTATACTACTGCAATTTGTGCTCTCTTTCATGCTACTAGGTAAACTCAGTATGTCTCTTCCTGTCAAATTCAAAAGCAGTTTTCCAGTCCATCCCAATGCAGCATCATTAGAGCACCTGGAACTATTGACTCTGTAAGTCTGCGATGTGAAACCAGAGCAGGCATCTTTGAATCTTTGTTCAACCTTATACTAACTATGTAACCTTGGGGAAGTTACTTAAACTCCATAGCCTCGGTTGCTTTGCCTGTAAAATGGACAGAATTATAGTGCCTACTCTATGTAATTGTTTAGCATTAAACAAGATGACATAGGTTAACTACTTCTTAACAGATATAAAGTGCTTAACAGATACTGGCTATCAGTCTTAAACATCCTCAACAGTGGTCTTTGCTGGTCCGTCTTCTCCATCTTCACTAATCTTCCTCATTCCTGGGTTTTACTACTCATTACTTTATAAATTCTTACCAGAGAAGCTTGTGCAGTTGACTTCCTTGTTGATTACTTACAAGCATCAGTCTCAACCCTAGTATGATTCCTGAGTATGAAGAATTGTTTATTCAATTTTCACAGCATGTATTGGTTCTTCAAAGACAGAAACTATATCTTTATTTCTGCCTTTCCCTGCAAAGCACTTCAGGCAGAGCTGGCTACTCAGAAGTGCTAAACTGATATTTATTGAATGAATAGGTCCTTTGAACTCATTCCTTTCCTACTGTCTTCTCTCTAGTTTTTGTCTTCACTTTGGTTTATTGTTCTAGGTAAATTCTTAGGGATAGACAGCTATTTCTGATTTAGTTTTCTGTTTCCTACACAGTTCAGAACCAGATCCAGGTCCTTAATGTTACCAAAGGCAAAATCACTTTAACCTCAAAAATTTTCCAGAGTTTTTGAGATTTATATTGAGATGTAACCATAAAAAGATAATCTTAAGACATATAAAGTGTTAATCAACTGAATATGAAAAAATGTGTGCATAAAAAAATAGGAAAAAAGAATCAGAAGAAATAACTTATTTACCTACCTTTTCCACCTGAATCTACAAGTGATTAACATTTTAATTTTTTCCTTTTATTCTAAAATGTTCACACAGAAAAACAGTAAGATAATAAGTCAGCTTATTGACATACTGAGTCCCTGGCCAGAAAATCCACCCATCCATAAAGAATTTAAGATGAATGAAACAGAATGATACCTCATACCTGAAAGCTAAACTTTTCTTGCTTCTCATTTATTTCTGAGTTCCTGCTTTAGCGTTTTTGGACTCCTTAGGCCATCATCTTGTGCATGTTTTCAGATATTCCTGATACATTGCCTGGGGGACGTTATGTCCTGACATCCTTGGCATTATCGTCTAAGACAAAGAAATGAACGTTATGACTTCTTGCCAGTAACCTCGAAAATAAACTGAAAATGATGACTTGGTATTGGGTTTTAGATTTTGGTGCCAAGTTCTGCACCAAAGCCAATCTTGCAGTCAGTTTCTAAACTTCTGAAAACTGGGGTCAATGGAAGGACAAGAAACCAAAATGCTAACTCAGTTTTAATCTACAGGGTCAAAGCTAGATAGATAGATTAAATGTAAAAACCCTAATTTCTACATTATCTTTCTACAGAAAAAAACTGTTTAATAATGAGTAATGCAAAGTATGTTTCACTAACAGTCTGATCTGCTTAATAATACAAATGGTTTGAACTGTCTAAATGATTTGATCTATTTAATCACATACTCCTTAAAGCATTAAAAATAATCTTCAAGAATAAAGCAGACTTCTTTAGGAAGATAAAAATATGCAACTTTTATTTGAGTTGTAATTTTAAAAATTAAGTGTTATTGTAAATAACATTAAGAATAGAGAAATATTCAAACAATTTTAGAGTGAGCAATCAATAACATTAAAATATATTTGTTTTATCATTACACTTTATACCCATCAATTGACCCATCTTTTTAAAGCATTTTGATTTGAATAAGTTATAGAGATATTGTTATACTTTGACATACGATATCATTAGGAAGAATTCCATAGTTATTTGCAGTTTATTTTGTTCTTTGAGGTAAAAAGTATATAATTATGGACAAAAAAAATGTCTCCTGCTATTTCTGTAAAACAGAGGATGTTGTGGCCACCAAGCCATCAGCTGCTGCAGCTGCACCCCCCGACCCCCTACCCTCCCAGTGGGTATGCCTTGAGGAGAATTCAAGATGGAGAAAAACAGGACACTGGCCCGAGATAGTTTAGGGGCATAAGCAAAGGAATAATTTCAATAAGACGAGACTTTTGCATCCTCCCATATGTGAGAAAGCACTACAAACATTAATTTGAGATATCTGATTATTTTTGTGATTAGCAGATATAAAAAATTAGCAAATTTTTTTTGTGATAATACTTTACCAAGATGTAAACTCAAGTACACATATTTCTGTAGTCAAAAGTAATATATATACTGACTCCTCCCTCTGCCTCTTTGAAACAGTTCCTCAGAGCTATCTGAGAGGCTTCCATCCAAGGTTATCAGTTCAGTTCACTTCAGTCGCTCAGTCATGTCCGACTCTTTGTGAATCACAGCACGCCAGGCCTCCCTGTCCATCACTAACTCCTGGAGTTCACTCAGACTCACGTCCATCATGTCAGTGATGCCATCCAGCCATCTCATTCTCTGTCGTCCCCTTCTCCTTCTGCTCCCAATCCCTCCCAGCATCAGAGTCTTTTCCAATGAGTCAGCTCTTCGCATGAGGTGGCCAAAGTACTGGAACTTCAGCTTTAGCATCATTCCTTCCAAAGAAATCCTAGGTAAAGCCCCAAATGAAACAATTCTCCTTTTAGGTTGTACATTTTTTTTCCCCCCAGTGGACACAGTAAAAAAATCTTGAATGTACCCTTTGATGAGTTTTGAAAAATGCATACACTTGAACACAAACCCCTATCATAACATGGGGTATTAATATTGTAGTTGTTGTGGTTTACTCACTAACTCATATCTGACTCTTTGAGACCCTATGAACTGTAGCCAACCAGGCTTCCCTGTCCATGGGATTTCCCAGGCAAGAATACTGGAGTAGGTTGCCATTTCCTGCTCCAGGGATCTTCACAACTCAGGGATAATTCTGTTTGCAACAAAAAATTAACAGAACTTTAAATGAATGTTCCATGTTGAAGGGTCAGAATTTCTACACCTCCTAACTTCTTTAACTTTGGAAAAAAAAAGCAATTCAAAAATTATCTTCCTAATGTAGTAAATAACAGTGGCTGTGCTTGAGGAAGAAAATATTGACAGAAAAGTGCAATTCATTGCCTTTGCTATAAACAGAGAAAATATAATTGAAAACAGTGGACAGACACTGGCTTATTTTTTGAAGAAAAATGGTTTATACCTGATGATCATCAAAGATATATATATATATGTGGTACATATATACAATGAAATATTACTCAGCCACAAAAAGAACAAAATAATGCCATTTGCAGCAAAATGGGAAGGCCTAGCAATTACCATAAAGTGAAGTAAGTCAGACAAAGACAAATATCATATGATATCAATTTATGTGAAATCTAAAAAAATGATAAAAATGAACTGATTTACAAAACAGATACAGACTCACAGACACCGAAAACAAACTTATGGTTACCAAAGGGGAAAGGTGATGGGGAGGGACAAATAAGGACTTTGGGATTCACATATACACACTACTACATATTAAATGTACATAACAAACAACTGAAAATAGATAACCAACAAGAACCAACTGTACAGCACAGGCAATTATATTCAATATTCTGTAATGACCAAATGGGGAAAGAATCTGAGAAATAATCTATATATGTAGATGTATAATTGAATCGCTTTGCTGTAGGCTTGGAACTAACACAACATTGTAAATTAAGTATACCCCAATGTAAAATAAAAATTAAATTAAAAAAGAAGATAAAATACTGGACATTCACTTAAAAAGTATTCTGTATTGACCTTTGTTGATAAATTCAAAATTAAAAATATTATATTTCCTGAATTGTCAAAAAAAATCATGGATAATACCTTGCAAAGAATCAGTCAGTGCTTTTAAATTAGTAAAATTAATGAAATAATATTAATCCATATATATACATCAAAATAACTAGCCTCCATTACATTTAGTTCAAATGCCAAAAATGTTATTGTGAGGAGAAGGTCAAATACATTTTACTAAGAGCTCAAGTTTTAAATCTACTGGAGAATAAAGTGCCATGTTACTAATGGGTGTTAAGCTATACATATTTAACTCAGTTTATTCAGACTTGCAAATGGATAGTTAAAAGAGTCTAATTTTGGGGATTAGGCATTTAGGCATAACTTCCAGATTTCTTAAAGCTCCACATTAATGAAGGCTTCCCCGATAGCTCAGTTGGTAAAGAATCTTTCTGCAATGCAGGAGATACCAGTTTTATTCTTGTGTCTGGAAGATCCCCTGGAGAAAGGATAGGCTACACACTCCAATATTATCAGGCTTCCCTTGTGGCTCAGCTGGTAAAGAACCCACCTGCAATGCGGGAGACCTGGGTTCAATCCCTGGAGAAGGGAAAGACTACCCACTCCAGTATTCTGGCCTAGAGAATTCCATGGAGTCCATGGGTCACAAAGAGTCGGACATGACTGAGTGGCTTCCACTCACATTCAGCACTCACATTAATTAATGAAGACAATATACTAATACTCAAATTCAGAAATTTGTTATTGGGATACCCTTTAAGAAACTAGGTGACTTTTTCCTATGTCTAAGGAATGGGTTGAAGAGCGAGATTTTAAAGTTGTCTATATTTACAAATATTTAGAAATGTCTACAGATATCTATTCCCTCCCAATCTCTGAATCATTAGACTTCAAATATTAAATCACTGCTCTTATTGTTGTAGTATAGGTGTATCTAAATGTTCTAAATCTCAGTTCAATTATCCTTGAATGTTACTATCTTTTTAAAGCTATCTTATAACTCAGACTTGCTTTAGTAACCACTACTTGGAATTCTATTATTTTTGGAAAAATTTCAAAATATTGAAATTAAAGATTGAATAATTAATTTGTTGTTGGTTGGTCACCAAGTCATGTCCAACTCAAGTTGACTTAATGTACTTGTTTTTTCAAATGGACTTGTTTTGAATAAACAGAAACTTCAAATGTTCATTTAGTTCATCATTTCATCTGTGGTATATAGACAAGCCGCTTACTCCTTGGAAGAAAAGTTATGACCAACCTAGATAACATATTCAAAAGCAGAGATATTACTTTGCCGACTAGGGTCCGTCTAGTCAAGGCTATGGTTTTTCCAGTAGTTATGTATGGATGTGAGAGTTGGACTGTGAAGAAGGCTGAGTGCCGAAGAATTGATGCTTTTGAACTGTGGTATTGGAGAAGACTCTTGGGAGTCCCCTGGACTGCAAGGAAATCCAACCAGTCCATTCTGAAGGAGATCAGCCCTGGGTGTTCTTTGGAGGGAATGATGCTACAGATGAAGCTCCAGTACTTTGGCCACCTCATGCGAAGAGTTGACTCATTGGAAAAGACCGTGATGCTGGGAGGGATTGGGGGCAGGAGGAGCAGGGGATGAGAGGATGAGATGGCTGGATGGCATCACTGACTTGATGGGCGTGAGTCTGAGTGAACTCCGGGAGTTGGTGATGGACAGGGAGGCCTGGCATGCTGTGATTCATGGGATTGCAAAGAGTCAGACACGACTGAGTGACTGAACTGAACTGAACTGAAATGATATAGACAAGCTTAAGTCTAGGGTTATCTTTTCTCAGATTTCAGGCTATTGATAATGCCTTCACTGAAAGCTAAAGGCCACCAAAATCATTAATGAAAAGTTCCAGGGATGTTAAGACAGAACCTGTCTCATTTCACACTGGTTTCAAGACTATGAAAGTTCTTTTTAGAGGATCTACCAATTCTAAGAATAAACTCCAAGAATTAAGTAGCTAAAGTAAAAGGCTCCATAGTGCCCTCTTGTATGTAAGCAATATTTACTAAATTCTTCACCATCATTTTCTAGAGTCACCTCTCTGCTACATCCCCCTCACCTATTCCTTCTTTAAACACAAAGGGAAAAAGGAAGTGTCACAATTGGATAGAAGTATCAGAACTGAATTATAGTATTTAAAAGCTATTCAATAACTTTTAGTGTTCAATATATACATTTTCAAAATTTCTGGATCCATAAACTATTTCAAAATGTATACTTTTGAATACAAAATTCAATGTAGATTTGGGATGTAGATTTTTCTACCTCTTTATATAATATTTATGAATTTTAACTTAATAGACATTGCCTGGATTGCTACGCCCTGTAATAAATGCAAACTTCTCTTTCAAGTAGTATGTTCACATTTATAGACTACTTAGCTATTTAGTCTAACTTTGTCTGGCAGCTCAGAGGATAAAGAGTCTGCCTGCAATGTGGGAAATCCTGATCCCTGGGTCAGGAAGATCCCCTGGAAAAGGAAATGGCAAACCACTCCAGTATTCTTGCCTGGAAAATCCCATGAATGGAAGAGGCTGGTGGGCTACAGTCATCGGGTCACAAAGAGTCAGACACACTGAGTGACTTGACTTTTTTACTTTCTTTCTATAACTATTCTAAGGCAACTCATTTCAGAATACCTCTATTCACTTACCCACATTCACATGAGATAATTTTTGCCAACACATCTCTCTCAAGCACAAGTGCAGAAATTAAGCATTGGAATAAAGCTCAAGTGGTGTGCTGGCCCTAAAGGTATTTCGTTATATGTGTGTAGAACACAGGACCAAAGGTATGTTCAGTATTAATGTTATAATCTCTGTTCTTTTCTTAGAATAAGGCTAGAGAGTTGAATAGTCTCCTATATGGCAACTCAAAAGTTTGGATGCATCCATCCGCTCTGTGTAACTCAATCCTTCTCTGTAGGCCTAGGACCACTCTAAACAGGAAAAGCTAGGCAATTTCACAGATTAAAATATCTCCAAAGTGTAGTATACTTCAATGCATTTTCAGTAACTGCACGCTTTTAATTAGTGTATTCTATAAACAGAGCACCTGGAGAAATGCCCTAGTAACAACCAAATCCTCTAAGAAAATGGAAATCATTCTAAGTATTTCAACTGAAATAATTAAATTCAGGGAGCTGCTTACATAGGCATTGTTATTCAATCATAGAACTACCTACAGAGCCCGAACATGACCTCAGAATCCTTAGATACACAGTATTCAACGCAGCTACCACCAATTGACCAGAGTTGGCACTGGATAAGCAGACAATTTAAATTTCACACGTTTTTCTCATTTGTAAAATTTATTTTTTCTTATATTTTGCTAAAATGTGTCACCTCGTAAGTACTACTTACTGATCATAGATTAAATCCAAACTTCTTTCTTTATTAAAGGTCTGAAAAATCTTCTAAAAATGTTTAATACATATTTGCATTGTTCTAAACAAAACATCTGTTTCTTTGCTCCTACTAGAAAAAAATATAACCATGCAAGCCTTATATGATATATATATATATATATATGCTAACTTTGCCATTTGTTCCAGCAGTTTATCATGGTAATTTTATTTTATTTATTACTTTTTAAAAAATATAAATTTATTTCTTTTAATTGGAGGTTAATTACTTTACAATATTGCATTGGTTTTGCCATACACCAACATGAATCCGCCACAGGTATACACGTGTTCCCCATCCTGAACCCCCCTCCTACCTCCCCGTACCATCCCTCTGGGTCATCTCAGTGCACCAGCCCCGAGCTCCAGTATCATATCATGGTAATTTTAGAGACCATTTCTAAATACTCCTTTTCAGAACTGGATTATTACAAAGATATTTGATTTGGCTTTCAGTTGTCATTTAAAAAAAATGCTAAGTATCAAAACCTTCATATTTCTGTAAGGAAAATAAATAAGAAAAGAAAGAAAGAAGGAGGAAAATGGGGGAAGAAAGAAAGAAAAGATTGAAGACAGGAAGAAAGGATAGAAGAAAGAAAGAAAGAAGGAAAGAANATTTTTGGAAAAATTTCAAAATATTGAAATTAAAGATTGAATAATTAATTTGTTGTTGGTTGGTCACCAAGTCATGTCCAACTCAAGTTGACTTAATGTACTTGTTTTTTCAAATGGACTTGTTTTGAATAAACAGAAACTTCAAATGTTCATTTAGTTCATCATTTCATCTGTGGTATATAGACAAGCCGCTTACTCCTTGGAAGAAAAGTTATGACCAACCTAGATAACATATTCAAAAGCAGAGATATTACTTTGCCGACTAGGGTCCGTCTAGTCAAGGCTATGGTTTTTCCAGTAGTTATGTATGGATGTGAGAGTTGGACTGTGAAGAAGGCTGAGTGCCGAAGAATTGATGCTTTTGAACTGTGGTATTGGAGAAGACTCTTGGGAGTCCCCTGGACTGCAAGGAAATCCAACCAGTCCATTCTGAAGGAGATCAGCCCTGGGTGTTCTTTGGAGGGAATGATGCTACAGATGAAGCTCCAGTACTTTGGCCACCTCATGCGAAGAGTTGACTCATTGGAAAAGACCGTGATGCTGGGAGGGATTGGGGGCAGGAGGAGCAGGGGATGAGAGGATGAGATGGCTGGATGGCATCACTGACTTGATGGGCGTGAGTCTGAGTGAACTCCGGGAGTTGGTGATGGACAGGGAGGCCTGGCATGCTGTGATTCATGGGATTGCAAAGAGTCAGACACGACTGAGTGACTGAACTGAACTGAACTGAAATGATATAGACAAGCTTAAGTCTAGGGTTATCTTTTCTCAGATTTCAGGCTATTGATAATGCCTTCACTGAAAGCTAAAGGCCACCAAAATCATTAATGAAAAGTTCCAGGGATGTTAAGACAGAACCTGTCTCATTTCACACTGGTTTCAAGACTATGAAAGTTCTTTTTAGAGGATCTACCAATTCTAAGAATAAACTCCAAGAATTAAGTAGCTAAAGTAAAAGGCTCCATAGTGCCCTCTTGTATGTAAGCAATATTTACTAAATTCTTCACCATCATTTTCTAGAGTCACCTCTCTGCTACATCCCCCTCACCTATTCCTTCTTTAAACACAAAGGGAAAAAGGAAGTGTCACAATTGGATAGAAGTATCAGAACTGAATTATAGTATTTAAAAGCTATTCAATAACTTTTAGTGTTCAATATATACATTTTCAAAATTTCTGGATCCATAAACTATTTCAAAATGTATACTTTTGAATACAAAATTCAATGTAGATTTGGGATGTAGATTTTTCTACCTCTTTATATAATATTTATGAATTTTAACTTAATAGACATTGCCTGGATTGCTACGCCCTGTAATAAATGCAAACTTCTCTTTCAAGTAGTATGTTCACATTTATAGACTACTTAGCTATTTAGTCTAACTTTGTCTGGCAGCTCAGAGGATAAAGAGTCTGCCTGCAATGTGGGAAATCCTGATCCCTGGGTCAGGAAGATCCCCTGGAAAAGGAAATGGCAAACCACTCCAGTATTCTTGCCTGGAAAATCCCATGAATGGAAGAGGCTGGTGGGCTACAGTCATCGGGTCACAAAGAGTCAGACACACTGAGTGACTTGACTTTTTTACTTTCTTTCTATAACTATTCTAAGGCAACTCATTTCAGAATACCTCTATTCACTTACCCACATTCACATGAGATAATTTTTGCCAACACATCTCTCTCAAGCACAAGTGCAGAAATTAAGCATTGGAATAAAGCTCAAGTGGTGTGCTGGCCCTAAAGGTATTTCGTTATATGTGTGTAGAACACAGGACCAAAGGTATGTTCAGTATTAATGTTATAATCTCTGTTCTTTTCTTAGAATAAGGCTAGAGAGTTGAATAGTCTCCTATATGGCAACTCAAAAGTTTGGATGCATCCATCCGCTCTGTGTAACTCAATCCTTCTCTGTAGGCCTAGGACCACTCTAAACAGGAAAAGCTAGGCAATTTCACAGATTAAAATATCTCCAAAGTGTAGTATACTTCAATGCATTTTCAGTAACTGCACGCTTTTAATTAGTGTATTCTATAAACAGAGCACCTGGAGAAATGCCCTAGTAACAACCAAATCCTCTAAGAAAATGGAAATCATTCTAAGTATTTCAACTGAAATAATTAAATTCAGGGAGCTGCTTACATAGGCATTGTTATTCAATCATAGAACTACCTACAGAGCCCGAACATGACCTCAGAATCCTTAGATACACAGTATTCAACGCAGCTACCACCAATTGACCAGAGTTGGCACTGGATAAGCAGACAATTTAAATTTCACACGTTTTTCTCATTTGTAAAATTTATTTTTTCTTATATTTTGCTAAAATGTGTCACCTCGTAAGTACTACTTACTGATCATAGATTAAATCCAAACTTCTTTCTTTATTAAAGGTCTGAAAAATCTTCTAAAAATGTTTAATACATATTTGCATTGTTCTAAACAAAACATCTGTTTCTTTGCTCCTACTAGAAAAAAATATAACCATGCAAGCCTTATATGATATATATATATATATATATGCTAACTTTGCCATTTGTTCCAGCAGTTTATCATGGTAATTTTATTTTATTTATTACTTTTTAAAAAATATAAATTTATTTCTTTTAATTGGAGGTTAATTACTTTACAATATTGCATTGGTTTTGCCATACACCAACATGAATCCGCCACAGGTATACACGTGTTCCCCATCCTGAACCCCCCTCCTACCTCCCCGTACCATCCCTCTGGGTCATCTCAGTGCACCAGCCCCGAGCTCCAGTATCATATCATGGTAATTTTAGAGACCATTTCTAAATACTCCTTTTCAGAACTGGATTATTACAAAGATATTTGATTTGGCTTTCAGTTGTCATTTAAAAAAAATGCTAAGTATCAAAACCTTCATATTTCTGTAAGGAAAATAAATAAGAAAAGAAAGAAAGAAGGAGGAAAATGGGGGAAGAAAGAAAGAAAAGATTGAAGACAGGAAGAAAGGATAGAAGAAAGAAAGAAAGAAGGAAAGAAGGAAAAATGAAAGTGAAAGAACAAGAAGGAAGGGAGGAGAGAGAGAGGGGAAAAACAACAGAATAAAAAGTGCCTCAAAGTCTCTTCTTTGGAAGAAACTGTGTGTAAAGAATAAGTAAATAAATAATCAAGGATCAAAAATGTTATTCATTCCATTAATACTTGTTGAACACCTTTGAGTGGACAGTCTTCATTCCAAATGATAGTGTTGTTCAGTTCAAGTTCAGTTCAGTTGCTCAGTTGAGTCTGACTCTTTGTGAACCCGTGGACTGCAGTACTCCAGGCCTCCCTGTCCATCACCAGCTCCCGGAGTTTACTCAAACTCATGTCCATCGAGTCAGTGATGCCATCCATCCATTGAGTTGGTGATTCCATCCAACCATCTCATCCACTGTCAGGGCTGTATGGCTAGCAACTAAAAAGCTCTCACTTGAAGCTTCCATTCTTGTTAGGGGAGATGCACAAAAAATAAAAACACAAGTTAAAAATGGAAGTGGCTAAGGAGTATCAAGGAGAGAATCATAATGAGTGAAGTGATATATAGAGTCTAGAGGGAAATACCGGATTGGAGAGTCAGGGAATATCCTTTGTGAGGATATGGGATCACTAGTCACATTTAGTTCTGAAGTATAAGAGTGTGAAGGGCAGAAATGAAGGAGGAATTTTGAGGCAGAGCAGAGTTTGTGTAAAGACTAGGGGCCAGCAGAGACTGGCTCGGGCTGGCAGTGTCCAACTGGGGAGAGTTCAGAAGACCCAGTAAGAATTCCAACTGTTGGTAAATGTGATGGGAACATCTTAAGGTAAGAGGTGTACACATGTACACCCATGGTGGATTCATGTCAATATATGGCTAAGCCAATACAATACTGTAAGGTAATTATCCTCCAAAAATAAATTAATTAATAAAAAAAAAGAGGTGTAATATGACTTGGGTTTTAAACTCTCTCTGGATATTTCATAGCGAAAGAATGGTGTAATTTACCTTATTACATCTGTAGAAAAATATTCTGATCTTCTCCACAAATGCTAAAAAAGGTACTTAATGCACATTTTAAACATTTCTCAATTAATTTTTCTGACTATTCATCATACTGCCAGAAAGTCAAGGGCAAGGATTTCTATTTTTTAGAGGTGTCTCCAATACTTCTCACAGCACCTAAAACATAATACATGCCCCATCAATATTTGTTGAATAATAAAAAAAAAAACACATGCAAAATTATCACTGTAACACACATGTTTCTTCAAAAAATTGTTTAAATTTCTTCCCCAAATCCAATCTCAAATGTGTATTTGCTGGTGATTTCCTGGCTTCTCCTTGTTGAAACAACTGACTTATATAAGTGGATTTGGTATAAAATCCACTGTTGTAAATTTTTCTGAAGAATATATAATTGAGAAAAAAGTTCTTTCAGTAATGATTTAAGCTGTGAGCTTTATTTTAAATGCCCTTAGATTACTGAAGTTTCCATATACAAGTACGGATAGAATATGGTATGTGCGTTGGGGGTGAGGAGGAGGAATGGGAAGGGTCTTTATACATTTTGCTCAGCTGCATATGGATCAGGAAGTCTTGTGGTCGGTTTCATTCTGTTCTTAGAGTATAAAACATTTCTTTCAAAATGTTACATATTCCAGTCTAACTGTATGTATTCTCTTTGCTGTGAGCCTATTGAATATATCCACACTCTCCATGAAAAATTCTAAGGTGTATATAGGGAAATAAGGTGACTGAACTTGAAAAGTCAGCCATCAGTCTCCTGTTTCAGGCTATGCTCTTCTGGGAAGAGCTGGTCCGCCTTGTGGGGTGGCTCTGTTCTTTTTCACTCCACACGATGTCACTCTGCCTCTGTCAAGGACACAATTATCTCCACTTCCATTTCT
This sequence comes from Neotragus moschatus, assembly GCA_006410615.1. Taxonomy (NCBI): domain Eukaryota; kingdom Metazoa; phylum Chordata; class Mammalia; order Artiodactyla; family Bovidae; genus Neotragus; species Neotragus moschatus. The sequence continues at coordinate 529,973 of SJYA01001938.1, read as the reverse complement.
GAACTTCCTCCACTGGCTTTTGAGGAGAAGAATCACAGTAAAGGAAAAAACAAAAAACAAAAAACAATTTTCACTGTTAAACAGTTTGGCAAAGTTTTCTAGTTGCCTCTCTTTTCTTTCTAATTTCAAAACAGACGGCATTGGAACCTAAGTAGGAAGTATATTATTTGGCTTCCCCTGCCTACTCTATCAAATTAATAGACTTAAAAAGTAATATTCTCCAAATGCATTTGCAGCGATTTCATTACAGACATTTAGGCATTTCATCCAAACTTTTCTTAGGATATTTATTTAAATATGACTTTATATTTAAGTATAGATTTTTATAATTTAATATAGTTATATTTTAAAACGTGCATATGTATTTTTATATTTAAATATAAAGGCTATTACTGAATGGTTCAGTAATTTGTTGAAAAATGCAAAAATAACTGCAAAACATAGTCTATTTGTATTAGAGTTTTAAAAACAAAGAGTTAGGTGACAGTAGTGTGCTGTGTAGTAGAGCTTAGTTGAAGAATCTTTTGATAATGTTTGCCCTAGCTCTGTGGCTCTTGAGGCACAAATCCCCTGATAAACTCTGACCATCACAGAGAAAAGTAATAATCTATATGACTGTCATTGTGATTGTAGTTTCAGTGTACAGCTATTCCCAGCATCACAGAGAAGAACAGTTCTGTATCATTTGGATGGACCCTTGAGCCAGATGGTATGGTGTCAAATTTCAATTCCATCATTGCACACTTGTCATCTCACGTTTTGGCTCCTCAGTTCCTTCATCTGTACTGTGAGAATAATAACAGAATCTATTTTTAATATATTGCCAGTATTGGGTGAATATTTATATGCATCAAAGATTTTGATGAGTAAAGAGGCCAGAATCTAAGAAGAAAAAAGTTATTATGGAGCTATATATACTTGTATTTATAAAAAGCCAACCCTACCAATTCTTGTCTATATTTGATTAGGGAGTTTAAAATAACAATGAAAAGAGGAGATTCAGAAGCAACAAAGTATTTATCTTTAGATATTGTCTGGTCAACAGGGCAAGAGGGATTGAACACAGTCTTGACATGGTGATCAGAAACCAGAGAAGATGGCACAAAGCAGTAGAATCTCAGAAGCACTGAGTTATCATTATTAGAGGTGTTCGGATCTGAAAAATGTGACCACTTAGAGGTAATTCTGAAGGATTCATTCAGACAAACAATAGTTTGCCCCTTGAAGCTATTTCAGTTTTCTAAGTGTAGGATTCTATGCTTCAAAAATAGATACAGTGGAGCAGAAGAGATTGGTTCAGAGAGAGGAAGAGAATGGAGTGGCATCAAAATATATGAAGTCCAGCCTCTCAATATTTTACAAACAAGTATATATATCTCTTGGTAGATATATCAAGTAGATATAGAAAAACTCAAAATGCTACCTATATATTAATACCTTTTCTTTCCAAAAGTTTGTAGGTACCTCAAAAACATTCATAAAATCATTCCTTTCCACCATGGCACCAAGTCAAGTAATAACAACATGATAGGGATTAAATAGGTAATGAGTGAGTGAGTGAATGAGTTAAAGTCGCTCAGTCGTGTCTGACTCTGAGACCCTATGGTCTGTCCATGGAATTCTCCAAGCAAGAATATTGGAGTGGATTGCCATTCCCTTCTCCAGGGGATCCTCCTGACCCAGGGATGGAACCCAGGAATCTCCCACATTGCAGGCAGATTCTTTACTGTCTGAGTTACCAGGGAAGTATGTAATAGTTGAATATAATTTATGAAGTCAAATTAAGATTCAAATCCAAGTAGCACAATGCCACTCCAGAGGGCAATATACAAAAGCACCAGAAATTCCAGGCGCTACAATGTTCTATGCAGATGTGACAAGCCTGGGAGTCACACTTATGTGCTAAGTCTCTTCAGTCAGGTCCGACTCTCTGTGACCTTATGGACCATAGCCCACCAGGCTCCTCTCTCCATGGGATTCTCCAGGCAAGAATACTGGAGTGGGTTGCCATCTCCTCCTGCAGGGGATCTTCCTGACCTAGGAATCGAACCCGTGTCTCATGACTCCTGCACTGACAGGAGGGTTCTTTACCACTAGCACCACCTGGAAAGTCCTGATAATCTCTTTTATGTGACTGTTTGAATTATACACATGATTTATGAATATATATTTATTATAACTATAATAAATAATGCTACAGTATCTTCCAATGTTTTTGCTAGTATGTCTGTTTATGGGTATGCATATATGTACTAAACACGTATGTATGTAAGTTTTTCTAAAATATAAATTGGGTTACACTATGGGTAATTTGGGCTTCCCTAGTGGCTCAAATGGTAAAGAATCTTCTTACAATGCAGTAGACCTGGGTTTGATCCCTGGGTCAGGAAGATCCCCTGGAGAAGGGCATGACAACCCACTCCAGTATTCTTGCCTGGAATATTCCATGGACAGAGGAGCCTGGTGGGCTACAGTCTATGGGGTTGCCAAAAGTCGTACGCAACTGAATGATTAACACTTCATGTGTAATTTGTTGCACTTTTATCTTTTTATCACTCATTTATTTAGTTAGATAGACATTTAACCAGGGCCCTTATGTCATGCGGATTGTGAGGTACAACGGTGACTAGGATACAACTGAATAACTGGAAAACTCTAGGGCAACACGACCACTGAGCTGATAATACGAACTCCACAGAGACCTATGGAAGCACGTAGAAATCTTGCCTTTGGTGACTGGAAAAATCTTGGAGGAGATCATGACTAAGTTGATATTAAAAATGGAGGAGGTGTGCAAGATAAAACAAGGAGGGGTAAAAACATGACAATTTCAAAGAGAGAAAATAATATGTGAGAAAAATAAATAAAAAAGGGAACGTGACAGGTTAAAGAGCTATAAAAAATGTGCAGAGCCACCGATAAGTGAGAACGAGCTGGACCATGAAGTGCTTTCAGTTAGCTGCTGAGGGCTACTTTGAGGGTATGTAAGGTAAATGAAGATTGCTGGGAGAAATATCAATAACCTCAGATATGCAGATGACACCACCCTTATGGCAGAAAGTGAAGAGGAACTAAAAAGCCTCTTGATGAAAGTGAAAGAAGAGAGTGAAAAGTTGGCTTAAAGCTCAACATTCAGAAAACGAAGATCATGGCATCCGGTCCCATCACTTCATGGCAAATAGATGGGGAAACAGTGACAGACTTTATTTTCTTGGGCTCCAAAATCACTGCAGATGGTGACTGCAGCCATGAAATTAAGGGATGTTTATTCCTTGGAAGGAAAGTTATGACCAACCTAGACAGCCTATTAAAAAGCAGAGACATTAGTTTGCCAACAAAGGTCTGTCTAGTCAAGGCTATGGTTTTTCCAGTAGGCATATATGGATGTGAGAGTTAGACTATAAAGGAAGCTGACAGCCAAAGAAATGAAGCTTTTGAACTGTGGTGTTGGAGAAGACTCTTGAGAGTCCCTTGGACTGGAAGGAGATCCAGCCAGTCTGTCCTAAAGGAGATCAGTCTTGAGTGTTCATTGGAAGGACTGATGCTGAAGCTGAAACTCCAGTCCTTTGGCCACCTGATGTGAAGAGCTGACTCCTTGGAAAAGACCCTGATGCTGAGAAAGATTAAAGACAGGAACAGAAGGGGACGATAGAGGATGAGATGGTTGGATGGTATCACTGACTCAGTGGATATGAGTTTGGGTAAACTCCAGGAGTTGGTGATGGACAGGGAGGCCTAGTGTGCTGCAGTCCATGGGGTCACAAAGAATTGGACACGACTGAGTGAGTGAACTGAACTGAAGGTAAACTGAAGGCTTTGGGACTGTAGGTGACATCAAAGGTTTTACATTTTAGAAAGATCGATGTAGCTATAGTTTGGAGAATGGATTTGGGCCTGGAAAAACTGAAATTATGAATACATTTAGGAAATGGATGTAGTTCTTAATCACAGATAATGGTACCTGAACTAAGGTGTGAGGAGAGAGGATGGTGGGAAGTGGAGAGACCTGTGGCAAACTGAGAGACTAAGAGACGAGGGAGAAGTGTGGCACTCAGGGATCACGTGAGGCAATAGCTGAGATGCTGCAGCTGTTCCTCGGGAGCAGACTCAGCCTCCCCTGCCCCAGTCACCAGACAGCCAGTGTTATCATAAAGTCCACCATCACCGGTGGTGGTACTTGGGTTAGTCAGAATCTAGGCTCTGAGTGTCTTTGGATCACCTTTTCTTAGACTTAATAAAGAAAGGAAAAAAGGAAAGGGAAGAAAAGGGAAGAGACTGAAAGCAAAGGGAAGAAGAAAAAAGAAAAACAGAAAAAGAATAGAGAATATTAATATAAAGAATACAATGAAATAATAATGTTTTCTTTCATACGAGCCTGGTTTTTAATCTGGACTCTACCATTTGATGAACTGAACTGAACTACCATTTGAAATACACAAATTTTGACAAGTTGCTTAATGTCCCCATACTCAGTTTTCTCATTTGTAAATGTAATTTCCCAGGGATTTTACCAATCAGTGTGATAATATATGTAAGGTACTTAAAAGAGTCCCTGAAACATGAGTAGGTTCTTTAGAAATAAATTTGTCTTCCTCTCTGTTCACAGGGTATTGACTGTCTATTATCCAGACACAGCCAAGTATTAAATCATGTATACTATTATTAAGAATGCAGGCCATGATGCAGAATACTTTGTGTGCGTGTGTGCACATGCTTGAAAACAACAGAGACTTACCAAGTTTGTGAACACCTGTGGATTGTGGGGACAAGATTCTGAAGTTCAAGTTGAAGATTGAGCCCTACATTGTGTTGCTTTTCTCCCTGAGATATTTTTGATTTTTGATGAGACTGCTGAAAGACTCAGGCTAGCAGTGCTTTCAAAAATCAGATGGAGCTGTGAAGACAAAAATTGGCATCTAGAGCTCAAGAAGGAGAAGGAAACATTTTAAAACCCCAGGCTACAGCTGTGCTATTTGGTGTTTGGTAGCTTAGTCATATCTGACCTTTGTGACTTCACGGACTGTAGCCTTCCAGGCTCCTCTGTCCATGGGGATTCTCCAGGCAAGAATACTGGGTTGGGTTGCCATGCCCTCCTCCAGGGGATCTTCCCAACCCAGGAATTGAACCCAGGTCTCCCACCAGACTACAGCTGGGGTCTCTGAAAGGACTATATGCAACTAACTGAAGTGAATCAAAAATACTTTAACTCACAAATTTGGAAGCCCTGCTGTGGCTTTGCTCTCATTAATCTTAAATTAATCCGCTCCTAACTCTTAACTTCACCAGATCTGATGGTGAAACTTCTATGGAATAAAACAGCATTATTTAGATCAGCATATTATAATTTTTCATAGACAATATCTAGAGTTCCATAAAATTTCTAGTCATATCAAGGCAAAATTTCACACAATTTATTAAAACCAAGGGAAGAAACAGATAATACAAACAAACCTAAACTAGACCCACAGGAAATTCAGATGTTAGGATTCCTTGTACACAGACTTTAAAATAACCATGATTAATATGTTTAAGAAATCAAACGCCAAAGTAGGAGGTATAGAAAACTAAAAAGTATAAAGGAGAATCTCATTGATACTTTGAAGCTTTCAAATGTAAAAACTGAGCTGAAAAGCCCAGCATATGTATTTAATAGGAGATTGTACACAGCCAAAGAGGTTGGTAAATTCAAAGATAGATCAGAAGAAATATGTGGGCTAAGATTCAGAAAGCATAAAAGGTAGGAAAAAATGGAAAAAGTGTAAGAGAAATGAGACACAGTGAAAAGATGTAGCATACATGTTAATGGAGCTAAAGAAAGAGAATGGGACAGAAAAAAATATCTGAAAGGTAATGGCAGAAAATTTTGTAAAATAAATTAAAAACAAAAACCCATATGCTCAAGAAAAGACTTCACAATCACAAGAGAAAAAATACAAAGAAAACCACACCTAGACACCTAGACACATGGTTAGATAATTTCTGAAAAGCCTTTAGATGAGTGTTTGGAAAAGAACCACCCAACTATTGTAATTATTATTATTGTTGTTATTCATATATGAGCATTATTACTTATAATCAAGTTTCTCTTATGTAAGCTAACTGGATCATCTAGTGAATTAATTTAGGAAAAGTATGTGATAAAAGTATCACTCTTCTAAGATATGAATGTTTAATATATTATAGCTATGTATCAGGTGTTGCTCAAACCTTTTCATGTGTGTTGATGGATGTATATGTTTTTAAAGTTTTTAAAAGCAAATCTATCAAATACTTTGTAACAATAGCAATAAACATGAGAAGGTAATGGAATGGTATAAGATGATTTATAAATTTTCATTTTTGTTTTCTAAAAATTCACCAACATGCTATTTGTAAAAGATATACCTGAAACATAACAAATGAATATTAAATGATGAAAAAGACACACAAATAAAAATAAAAACAAAATTTCACTTAATTTTGTGAAGAACAAATATTAAAACAGATAGTAATCATAGGATTAAACAGGAGGCAAACAAAACATTTGATTTAAAAACACAGGACTTTTGAGATATACTGCCTGATTTCATATCCTGCAACAGCAATTCATGAGCTTGGTGATCTTCAGTTCAGTTCAATTCAGTCACTCGTCGTGTCTGATTCTTTGCAAGCCCATTAATTGCAGCACGCCAGGCCTCCCTGTCCATCACCAACTCCTAGAGTTTACTTAAACTCATGTCCATCGAGTTGGTGATGCCATCCAGCCATCTCATCCTTTGTCGTCCCCTTCTCCTCCTGCCCCCAATCCCTCCCAGAATCAAGGTCTTTTCCAATGAGTCAACTCTTCGCATGAGGTGGTCAAAGTATTGGAGTTTCAGCCTCAGCATCAATCCTTCCACTGAATACCCAGAATTGGTTTCCTTTAGGATGGACTGGTTGGATCTCCTTGCAGTCCAAGGGACTCCTGAAGAGTCTTCTCCAACACCACAGTTCAAAAGCATCAATTCTTTGGTGCTCAGCTTTCTGCACAGTCCAACTCTCACATCAATACATGACCACTGGAAAAACCATAGCCTTGACTAGATGGGCTTTTATTGGCAAAGTAATATCTCTGCTTTTTAATATGCTATCCAGGTTGATTATAACTTTCTTCCAAGGAGTAAGCGTCTTTTAATTTCATGGCTGCAGTCGCCATCTGCAGTGATTTGGGAGCCCAGAAAAATGAAGTCTGACACTGTTTCCACTGTTTCCCCGTCTATTTCCCATGAAGTGATGGGACCAGATGCCATGATCTTTGTTTTCTGAGTGTTGAGCTTTAAGACAACTTTTTCACTCTCCTCTTTCACTTTCATCAATAGGCTTTTTAGTTCCTCTTCACTTTCTGCCATAAGGGTGGTGTCATCTGCATATCTGAGGTGATTGATATTTCTCCCAGCAATCTTGATTCCAGCTTGTGTTTCTTCCAGCCCAGCATTTCTCATGATGTACTCTGCATAGAAGTTAAATAAGCAGGGTGACAATACACAGCCTTGACATACTCATTTCCCTATTTGGAACCAGTCTGTTGTTCCATGTCCAGTTCTAACTGTTGCTTCCTGACCTGCATATAGGTTTCTCAAACCTTATAAATAAGTTATTACTTATCTGTAAAATATGGTTACTAATTGCATCCATCTCAAGGGATTATTAGGAAGATTAACTGAGTTCATGTAAGCATGGTGCTTAGAACCTTGGTGTAAGAACTATGGTGTAAAAACTTTGGTTAGGGAAGGGCAAACTCATGTTATGTGCGTCTTAAATGGAATAAGACCATTAATGAAGTGACTTAATAATGTAAAATTTTCTCCTTAGACTACTTTTCAAATTTGCTCTTCATTAGCATTATTGCAATAGAGAAACTCCAACAGATTTTTGTTTCATTCTATCTTTTAAAAATGGCAGAATGGCTAAATACCTGAGAAAAACAAATTTCATAGAAAATGAAAATCTATAGATAACTAAGAGTTGTCTAGTAGAATATTGGTAAATGAGAAAAAATATTGGAAACAGTGTCAGACTTTATTTTTCTGGGGTCCAAAATCACTATAGATGGTGACTGCAGCCAGAAAATCAAAAGACGCTTACTCCTTGGAAAAAAAGTTATGATCAACCTAGATAGCATATTCAAAAGCAGAGACATTACTTTGCTGACTAACGTCCATCTAGTCAAGGCTATGGCTTTTCCAGTGGTCATGTATGGATGTGAGAGTTGGACTGTGAAGAAGGCTGAGCACCGAAGAATCAATGCTTTTGAACTGTGGTGTTGGAGAAGACTCTTGAGAGTCCCTTGGACTGCAAGGAGATCCAACCAGTACATTCTGAAGGAGATCCGCCCTGGGATTTCTTTGGAGGGAATGATGCTGAAGCTGAAGCTCCAGTACTTTGTCCACCTCATGCGAAGAGTTGACTCATTGGAAAATACCCTGATGCTGGGAGGGATTGGGGGCAGGAGGAGAAGGAGACGACCGAGGATGAGATGGCTGGATGGCATCACTGACTCGATGGATGTGAGTCTGAGTGAACTCCGGGAGTTGGTGATGGACAGGGAGGCCTGGTGTGCTGTGATTCATGGGATTGCAAAGAGTTAGACACGACTGAGCGACTGAACTGAACTGAACATTGGAGCAGTCATTTTAAAGACTATTTTGTATGTTGTTGTTCAGTTACTAAGTCATGTCCGACTCTTTGGAACCTCATGGACTATAGCCCACCAGGCTCCTCTGTCCATAGGATTTTTCAGGCAAGAGTAGTGGTGTGAGTTGCCATTTCCTCCTCCAGGGAATTTTCCCAATCCAGGGACTGAACCTGTGTCTTCTGTGTCTTCTGCATTGGCAGGAGGATTCTTTACCACTGAGCCACCTGGGAAGCCCACTAGAAACGAATAGCTTTGAGTATACAGATCTTTGTTGGCAAAGTGGTATCTCTGTTTTTTAATACTCTGTCTAGGTTTGTCATTGTTTTCCTTCCAAGGAGCAAAAGTATTTTAATTTCATGACTAGAGTCATCCTCTGCAGTGATTCTGGAGCTCAAGAAAATAAAATCTCTCACTATTTCCTTTTTTCCCCCACTTTCTATTTTCCATGGAAAGATGGGACTTGATGCCATAATCTTAGTTTTTTAAGTATTGAGTTTCAAGTAAACTTTTTCACTCTCCTCTTTGACTTTCATCAAGAGTTTCTTTAGTTCCTCTTCAGTTTCAGCCATTTCAATGGTATCATCTGCATATTTGAGGCTGATATTTCTCCCAGCAATCTTGATTCCAGCTTGTGATTCATCTAGCCTGACATTTTGCGTGATGTACTTTGCATAGAAGTTAAATAAGCAGGGTGATAATATATAGCCTTGTCATACTCCTTTATCAATTTTGAACTAGTCTGTTGTTCTGTGTCTGGTTCTAACTGTTGCTTCTTAACCTACATACAGGTTTCTTGGGAAACAGGTAAGGTAGTCTGGTACTCCCATCTCTTTAAGAACTTTCCACAGTTTGTTGTGATCCACATAGTCAAAGGCTTTTGCATAGACAATGAAGCAGAGGTAGATGTTTTTCTGGAATTCTTTTGCTTTCTCCATGATACAGTATGTTGGCAATTTGATCTCTGGTTCTTTTCCCTCTTCAAAACCAGCTTGTACACCTGTAAGTTCTTGGTTCATATACTGTTGATGCCTAGCTTAAAGGATTTTGAGCATAATCTTACTAGCATGTGAAATAAGCACAATTGTAGGTTGTTTGAACATTCTTTGGCACTGCCATTCTTTGGGACTGGAATAAGAACTGTCGCCACTGATGAGTTTTTCAAATTTGCTGACATACTGAGTGCAGCACTTTAGCAGCAGCATCTTTTAGGATTCGAAATAGTTCAACTGGAATTCCATCACCTCCACTAGCTTTGTTCATAGTGATGTTTCCTAAGCCCTACTTGACTTCACACTCCAGGATGTCTGGCTCTAGGTGTGATCACAGCATCGTGATTATCTGGGTCATGAAGATCTCTTTTGTATAGTTCTTCTATGTATTCTTGCCACCCCTTCTTAATCTCTTTTGCTTTTTTTATGTCCTTACCATTTCTGTCCTTTATTGTGCCCATCCTTGCATGAAATATTCCCTTGATACCTCCAATTTCCTTAAATAGATTTCTACTCTTTCCCACTCTATTGTTTTCTTCTACTGCTTTGCATTATTCATCTAAGAAGGCCTTCTTATCTCACCTTACTGTTCGTTGGAACTTTGAATTCAGTTGGGTATATCTTCCTTTTCCCCCCTTGCCTTTTACTTCTCTTCTTTCCTCAGCTACTTGCGAAGTCTCCTCAGACAACCACTTTGCCTTCTTGCAAAAAATTTTTTCATTTTGTAGAAAGATATTCAAAGCCACTTGCCACCAAGGGGGAAGATTTGGAGTTTGTAGTTCTTCATTCCACATCTTTGAGGAAAGTATCATCTGAGTAACTGGATGTCCAGATAAGAGAAAAATGAAGAATTCTCACTATCCTTATTGTTTTAGAACAGACATATGACTACCAAGACTAATGGTAATTGATATCTTCTTCTAAAACAAAATAAGAATATCAGCACTTTGTTGGTAGAAAGAATTTGAGTAACACTGACCTTTCCTGTTAAAAAAGCCATTTGTTGCCGGAATGAAGGGAAATAATTAAATACTGTCTTTAAGATGACAAGTTAAGTTCACAGACATCTGCTGTTTGGTCAACGTTTACTGGAGCTTTTGAGATGCTCCAAGGGACCCATATTTCCCTGTTACAGGGAGTTAATATGCCCAGAATGACAACACTGTGTGATTCATTTCTGTTTTTCTCAATCTTTTCTAAAGATGAAGATTTTCAGCTGTTCATTATTAGTCTCAAAATAAGGCTTAAATATGCCAAAACATCCATTTCTGAGAATAGTGACATTGCAAGATTAAAGACACATATCTGTGCCCTAAAGTAAAACAAGACACAGTGTCTTCATTCTCAGTGTCACTTGAGTGTGGCTCAACAGGGTTAATAAAAACATTGAAATCACTTGTGAATTAGCAGCACTTGTGGAAGCTTCTGAGTCTAGTGACTGTTCTCTTTCTTTGGACCAAGTGTGAGAAAGAGGTCATGGACACTGCTTCCAAACAAATACATGACAAACACCATGTGTTTTTGTTTTTAAGAACTTACTGGACTGTGTGGAGGTTTGCTCATTTTTGTAGTGAGAGTGTTTTTGGGACCTCTGGGAAATGAAGCTAAGGAAATAACACACAGTGGTTTGAGCACCGATGCTATTTAATACCCTGCCAGCCAGGGACACCTCCACCCTTGGGTAATGCTGTCTTTTGAGATTTGGGTAAAATTGTGACCATCTCCTCAGAAGAAATGCATTTAGATGAATGTTCACTCTGTGTGACACACCATTCAAGGGTTTCCTCAGTCTCTCTATCCACGTGTGGGTCTCTAGGATCCTCAGACACGGGTACCATCTGTAGTAGAATTTGATGATTTGTTCTATGGGGAGAAAATGAACCACTGCAAACAAGAGTGAGGCATGTGACAACCTGCCACTGCCTTACTGTTTTCTTCCTCATTTTGTGCAAAATGATGCCATTATTTATTTAAGTTTGAAACCCAGTCCAGGAAATGTTTCTTTCCTAAAGAGAAAGGGCCCTGAGAAATAACACTAAGGCCTATAGATAGACAGGGTATAGCTAGATAAGCACAACTGAACCATTAGCCTGTCTTCTCACGCTCACTGTGGACAGCGTGCTTTGCTCAGGCACGGACACCCGATCTTTGTAATAACTGTCTTTTACTTTACGTCCACTTCTGTAAGCTACTTCTAAGTACTTAACACAGGCTTTTTTCCCCCGATATGGAATATTACCCCAAAAGTAGGATTCTTTGAAATGTATGGATTTTAAAAATAACAGGGCAGGACTTGCCTGGTGGCGTGGTGGATAAAAATCTGCCTGCCAATGCAGGGGACACAGGTTGGGACACCAGTCGGTTCCAGAAGATTCCACAGGCTGTGGAGCAGCTAAGCCAGTGTGCCACAAGCACTGAACCTGTGTGATCTAGAACCCGTGCTCCACAACTAGAGAAGCCACCGCTATGAGAAGTCTGCACACTGCGATGAATAGGAGCTGCTGCTCACTGCAACTAGGGAAAGCCTGCAGGAAGCAACGAAGACCTGGCGCAGCCAAAAATAAATAAAAATACTATGGCGATGACTCTCCCCCAGTATGTGCAGTAACACACAGGAGTGGGCTTGGCAGTGATAAAAGACAGGTTTTCTCCACTTTTCCCAGCAGTTCAAATCCCCAAGTATGTCTGAGTCTCAGAGGAATGCAAGCTTGAGAACAAGCAAGTAACGCTGAGGGGATGGTGGGAGGATGAGAAGAGGCTGGTCTGGCCCCCACTCCACATTGGGGGCCCTTGGCCCCTGCTCAGCACCAGCTACTTTTGAATCCCAGCCTTGAAATGATAGGATCAGCCTTCTAGACACTGAAAGCCACTCTTCACTAAAAGTATCCATTTCTCTCTCTCTTTATAAGAAAACCATCAAGATTCCATTGAGTATATCAAAACTCCAGAAATAATAGGAGTCCTGGCTCCCCACCTGAATCTCTACATCAAACACAACTTTTTCACAAGGTAACATCTGATCCCAGTTCCTCTATGTGAGGAAAATGACCTTTCGTCTGGTGCATTTCAACAGCTATAGGTTGTCAACCCTAAGGGCCCTAAACACTAGAGGGGGGGAGTAAAGTAGAAGAAATGAGTAAAGAAGGAAGAATTTTAAGACTTTTGTCAAACATCTGAAATACTATGATCCTAGTGTCTTTTAAATTTCTGAAAAGATTTAGGGCAATTCATACTTAAACCCTAAGACTAATCCACTAAGAAACTGAAGTCATTACACGTCTCATTTCTTTATAGATTATTTGATAGCAGACAAATCAGAATGAATAAAAGTGTGTTCTTCTGGAACTATTGTAGAGTCAAAAATCAGAGAAATTCTCTGAAGATTAATGTGGTACCTCTCAAATAACTGACTTGGATTAAGAGCGTATTATGTAATCATCACAGTGGTGAAGATAAGTTTAAGGATGTGCTCATATTTCAAGCAGAACCATGTCATAATGGAGACAAAGAATTATTAACCAATTCATTTGGATTATTTTTCCTGGATCAGTAAATATAAATAAGACTGATCTCTTAGAAAGTTAAATGTAACAAGGGAAATATAAATGTGCTTAGAGATGGAGTTATGATATTGAATATGGAATTTTGAGATGGGTATCTGATTAGTGTACCCCTAACCAAATTGTTCATGATACCGTAATACATAAAGCCCACCAATAGATTGAAAAATACTACCTTAAGTTATTTTTTATTAGAAATATTGATTCATATGTGCTGTATCTAACATGAACGATCCCAAGGTTTCTGAGGCATTTATCAGAAGACTTAAATGAACATGAGAGACAATTCTTGATTATCGTGATTCTTCCATTCAAATAACATGAAATCACTTGCAGGGATATCGTTTTACCTTTTCTTGGTCTGTTTTGTTTTTTAAATGATGGTGGCCTACTTTACTGACATTTAAACAGAAAAATCAAAGGCAGCTGTAGACTGAATAAAGATAATTCCTTGTATTTTGTTACAAGAACTTTAGAATTCATTGCTTTTCCTCTCCTAAACCTTAAAGAATGTTAAAAATAGAGGAAAATATAACCTTACAAAAACTAGTAGCTCTTAATTGTAAGTAAAAAGTCTGATGTGATATTTTATTTCCTAGTAAATGAAATTACTTCGTACTGTATCAAATGTGTTTCCAAATGGAAAGCCAAAACCTACATAAACTCTATATTGCCAAGAAATTTTTTTGCCGTGGTTCTCATTGTTGATATAGCGTCTCTACGAAGGCCTCAGATGAAGAGGGAAAGTGCATCTTTACATCCAGCCTTCTTGGCAACAGAAGAAAGTGCTGTATTGTTCTTCACACAAACCATCCCCATTAGCGCTCAAGATGTTCTTTTCCTTCTAATCCTCATTTGTCCCCCTTAGCCATTTGTTTAGAATTAAATTAACTGCAATTTGGAAAATGTGGATGAAAGGTAGTGCATTGAGTAGATATCACATGTTTCCTGAATGGTGCCTGTTCGGCCTCTTTCACGGCCATTCATTGTGCTTGAAAGGGTGTAGTGTGTGAATTGTTGGACTGTCACTCTGCAGAGAAGTCTGGCAGCCAGTATTACCATGGAAACAGCAGGAAAAAGACAATTAACAAAATGGCTCTGATTTTTTTCCTATTTCATTTTTTACTCTTTAGAGAGGATATTCCCCCTTTAAAACACACACACACACACTCAGATGTATACACAGACACACATGCGCACATAACAAAAAAAAGCAGGATTTGAAAATCTGCTTACACTTGGATTCCTTCATTGAGGGTATCTGTGGATTTTCTTGAAAAATCACATTTCTAATATAAACTATTTATAAGTGATTCTTTCAACGTATTCCTCCCTCCCCCCTTCAGTTTTTGTTCTTTTCAGACATAGAAAGAATTCTCTGGAAATATCCTTAGGTAAACGACTGTTAATGAGCAGAGTCTGTGATTTTAACCCTGGCACATTCATTGGATTTTTAATTAGTCCCTCTTACCATCACTCCTATGACAGAAACACAATGTAGGCCCAAGAGCTTAAACCAAAAGGAGACTCTCTTTAGATTTGTCAACCTCAGTTTAGGTTAGCACATCAGGAAAAGAAGGTTATGTATGGCCATTATGGCTAGAATTTGTGACTGAAGGGTTAACAGAGCATAAAGAGTAAATGTTTGATGTCACCATTAATGCTGAAAACGCATTGCAGTTTAAACTTTGTTGGACTTTGATTTCCTTTAAAGAGGCTATTTATAAATAAAGGAAATGATGGTACATTGTAAGCATCATAATTAAAGTAAAATATGAGTGGGAGACCTATTGAGCCCATGTGTCAAATATTCCATTGAAATGAAACATTGTGCTCTGCAGATAAGCAGTTTAAGTGCAAAGAGATCCTCGGGAATGTCAGAATGCAGATTTCTTTTGCACACTCTATTTAAAATCTGTTCTCTTTCCTAAGCCCTGTGGAAAAATATAACTCTGTAAGAGGCCCAAGTCCATCAGTGACCTTGAGATTGCTCTGCTTTGGTATAGATTTAAAAAGTTTTCTACAAGAATGAAACGGAGCACCTACTATTTTACAGAACATTTATTGGCATCCCTAAAATTCTAGGCAAGTCTCCAAAAATCATTCTCAGAATTTCCCAAACCAAGAAAGGAAGGCTTAACCAGCGCTGAATTATGTGTTCTTTTACTTTTCTCCAATATTCCATGCTTCTTCTGTATGACAATGTTCACTTCTGATTATTCAACGCATCATTTAAACACAGAATTCTAGGAAAGACTTTCAGGCAAGGATGTAATTTGTGTTTTCCAAATTTTAGAATCTGGCTTAATAGTTTAAAAGTCTATTAGTTTCTGCTAAACCCTTAGGTTATACTTTTATATGGCTGAAAAGAAAAATGTCTTTATAAAAGAATTAAAAAACAGATCCTTAAAAAGTAGGAATGTGTTCTAGATTTGGACAGTCCCACAATTTCTGAAGATTATGCTGTGCAAAAATTAAAAAAAAAAAAACAACTAAAAAAGTATTGGCATATTAGGAAGGAAGTATTTGAGAAAAAAGTCATGTGAAAATTTGAAAAATGTGTATGGTTTTGAACTGAAGTCAAGCAAAACTTGGCGTTTTTAACAAGAGGAAACCACAGACAAAGCAGTGATTTTTGAAATTCTGTAATCCCGTGCAGTTCTGCTGTTAGCCACATTTAACTTACTGTAAACTGTGTCACTGAGGTGGACACAAATCCCTGTAGAAGTATCTATGGGGCATATGGGCTTCCCAGTTTGCACAAGTCATAAGGAACCTACCTGCCAATGCAGGAGATGTTAAGAGAGGTGGGCCATTCCTGGGTGTGGAAGTTCCCTGGAGGAAGGCATGGCAACCCACTCCAGTATTTTTGCCTGGAGAATCCCAGGGACAGAGGAGTCTAGTGGGCTACAGTCCACTGTGTTGCAAAGAGTCGGCTGCAACTGAAGTAACTAAGCACGCTTGCACGCATGAGGCATATAGGAAGATTATTTTAAATTCACAGTGTAGGAATCTAGAATTAAGCAGTTGAAAACCTAATGTGCTAAAATGAAAAACTGAAACGGCTCACTTAGCCATTATTATGACATACATTTCATTAACAAAATCCCACACAGCATCAATTGTGTGCCAGGTATTTATTTAAAGGCCAATACATAAGTTTGGATTTGTGAGATTCGTTGAGATATCAGCTTCGTTGTTATATTTATCCTGGTCCAAAAGAATGTACAATTAACGAGAACAGGGACTTCATTCTTCTCATTGCTTCACATCCAATGCTTAGACCAGTGCCTGACATGGACTGTGTAGTTCAAGACATGTTTATTTAGTCCATTAATCTCCTTTTGTCATTGTAACAAATCAAGGAGTTCTGACACATTTATCTGTCCACATATCATTTAGTATGCATAATTGCTTACTTTAAATATTTTCTACAATAAGTTTCATATGAAAGTGAAAGTGAAGTCACTCAGTCATGTCTGACTCCTTTGGGACCCCATGGACTGTAGCCTATCAGGCTCCTCCATCCATGGGATTTTCCAGGCAAGAGTACTGGAGTGGGTTAACATTTCCTTTTCCAGGGGATCTTCCCGACCTAGGGATAGAACCTGGGTCTCCTGCATTGTAGGCAGATGCTTTTACTGTTTGAGCCACCAGGGAAGTCATATAAGTCTCATTACTTAGTGGGTTTATACATCTCTAGAACTAACCTAACACATATTTCAAAATTTTGCCCATTTCCTTACATTTTCTGTAACCTTTTACAGTCTTTACAGACAATATGCTATAACGGAAAGCTAGAACTAGTATAACTAGTTATGTACAGAAGATATAACTAAAATTAAATTCATTAATATAATTTCCTTTTAGTTTTCCTTTTTTCCATTTTAAAAGTAATCTCACATTTTCACTATATCATACTATATGGTATCGAGTAAAAAGAAAAAAGTAAATGGAGAAAAGTGAGAAGGAAGTAGGGAAACATGAGAAAAGTGAAGGAAAGAATTTTATTAACTCAATAAAGTTAAGAGCAAGAAAGAGTAATGAAACATGTCATGTTATACTTTTTACTGTAACTGAACCATTTCTTCCTGATTATATGATAATTGTCTTATAAATCAGTTACTCAGTTACATATCTAAGTGATTTTACGTGTTTCCCTGAAATGATGAGTTACTAAGCAATGAGTACTTTCAAACTCTGTATAAGTAAATAACATGGTTACAAACAAATAGAGAGGAACTTGAGACTACTGAGATATCACAGAAATAAAAGGACTCAGTGAATTTTTAATTTGCCAAAAATAGATGTAGAGTTCTTTAAGAACTCATATATCAAAGGGGCCAATAAGGCTAATAAGCCATAGATACCCTGAGAAAGAGGTGTGTTTCTTTGCACATCACCGGAAAATGTTAGAGCCACGAGATTCTTGAATGTCATCAACATGTTTTTTGATACTGGATCCTTACATTATCAATTTACAATTTTTCCATACACACACATACCACCCGGCATGTGGGATCTTAGTTCCTCGACCAGGGATCGAACCCGAACACACTGCATTGGAAGCACAGAGTCTTAACCACAGGACTGCCAGGAAAGTCCTGAATGTTACACTTTAGATTTAGTTGGTCATTTACTGTGTTTTATGCAAATTTATTAGTGAAACAATAGCTACATTTTAAACTCATGATTAAAAACAAATATTTTCTTTTGGGGGGCTTTCCAGGTGGCAGAGTAGTCAAGAATCCTCCTGCCAACTCAGGAGACACAAGAGATATGGGTTTGATCCCTGGATTGGGAAGATCCCCTGGAGTAGGATATGGTGATCCACTCCAGAATTCTTGCCTGAAAAATTCCATGGCAAGAATACAGGAGACGACCCTGGCAGGCTACATGGGGTCTATGGGATCACAAAGAGTCAGACACCAGCAACTGAGTATGCACACACATTTTCTTTTTTGCTAAAAATACAGAGAATTGTACAGCTTTCAATTTCTGAAATGATATATCAATTTTCTCTCCATTGCCCAGTCCTACTTTCTTCCATATGTTTGTGCACTTTTTTTTTTTTTTTTAACTCAGAGGCTTTAGATGAAAATAGAATCACCATTAAAAGTCTATCTGGTCTATAGAAAATGTCTGTTATTTTACCTAGAGTTGAACCATTCAAGATTTCCCTTCCATTTTCTTCAGTCTTTTCCTAATTTAAACTATGCTCACATTCACGCCTTTGAATTGTTTGCTTTCGATTATTGATTAAGGTAACTGCAATTTTTACCAAATGCATTTATTTTTCCTCCGGCTGTACTCACGAGTTCAAACATTTTGCTTTTTGTTTATCTTAACATCTCAGTGTTTAATTTCATTAAGAGTTTAGAGAAATTCTTGTTAGTTTCATTATGACCACTCTATTAGTAAGCTATATATTTCACCAAGTGCACCTTTACATTGTAAAGAAAAAGAAAAGAAAAATGTTTAAACACATGCATTTCAGAATCTTGATCAAATAAATTAGATTTTTTTCTACTAGTAAAAATATCCCAAGATGGTGAAAAGAGTTTCAAAGAATGTCACAGGATACAACAAATGTTTACATGAGCAGAAATTACTCCTTTAAATAGTGTTCCAGAATTTAAAATCCCCAGTTGTTTCAAGTATTTTTAATACAAAAATGCTGTAGACACCCTCCTACACATTACAGATTTCAGTGGTTACAGCTTTATATGTTTATAAAACAATAAAACCCACAAGTTAGCATGGTGTTATGTACATATTTATTAAGACTGTTCTCACTTAGCACAATAACAATCAGTTTTGCAACCATGCATTTTGGCACATATCAGAGTACAATCTAAAACTCCTTTCATATGTTAGTAATACAACTTAAATCATATCTTGTAATGCATTGTTTGCCTTTGGACTATATTAGCCAACTTCATGGAAAATGTCTGCCTACAATGCAGGAGACCCAGATTCAATCCCTGGGTTGTGAATATCCTCTGGAGAAGGAAATGGCAACCCACACCAGTACTCTTGCCTGGAAAATCCCATGGATGGAGGAGCGTGGTAGGTTACAGTCCATGGGGTTGCAAAGAGTTGGATACGACTGACTTCACTTCATGGAAAATAACAAGGCTTCTAATCATGAATTATGGGGTACTGAATTTATCTCATGCAACCCTATACCTTAGCTCCCAGGTTATCTCCATGTCTGTTTGCCAGTACCAGGAAACAGCTTACTCTCTGTATCCTCAGTTTTTGTGGTCCACGCTTTCTACGGTTTCCCTCAAATAACTGCACACCTGTTCTTCTCTTCCTGGGCTCTGGTCTCCTTTTCTCTTCTCAGCTCAGAGGGAAGGTTCTGCTGGTCAAGCACCTGCTCAGGTCAGAACGGGATCTACCCTCAGTCATTCTCCACTCCTCATAAGAACCTCTTCAGGGATCTGGGGACTTACTGATTCAGCCACAAGATAGTACCTGATTTTGTGACTGATCCAACTCTAGCCTTTCCCTCTCTTCAGAACAATTTCGGTTCAAAACATTAAAAAAATATATGTATGTATTTATTTTTTCATGGAAAGGCAATTTATTTTAAATATAGCAGTATATACATGTCAATCTCACAACTTAATTGTTTTTCCTTTTCACTGTACTATGGTTAAGTTTATTTTGGGCTATCCCTATAAGCTTGAATTTCAGGAGGCTTTATTGGAATTCTATTCTTTTCTATACACAAAAAATGAAAGAGTAGGGAGTATCTTCTGTGATTCCATGAGGGCTACCACTTAAAGGATCTCTAGAATGCAGAATAGTTTTGGGCTGAGGGAAGAGTATCAACTTATTTTAGGAGATTTTCAACCTGTCTGATTATCAGAGTGATTTTCTAAAAAAAATAAATAAATAGAAGCTTTTAACATTAATCCTCTATTGAAACTTCACAATGGTTTCCTAAGGAGAGTAGGAAAAAAAAAAATCCAAGCTCCTTCTCATGAATACAAGACCAAACATGATTTAAGTCCTAATTCTGCTGTATGCTGATTTAATGCACAAGAAAATTAAAGAGAAAACCTCAAAGAATACATCATTTAGTTTTGTATAATTAGATTGATTATTTCTCTTTTCTTAAGAGTGTCTGTCATCTGTTGGCCGAGAAGCATCCTATTGCTTAGGGTCTGCACTGTGTTCTGTGTGGTTAATGCGGGTCACAAGCAATACAGGAAAATAAAAACGTTCAGTGGGGTATTTTCTCAAGTCCCAACTCTCAAATAAGATTGGTGTTTGGTGAAAAATAAGTGTGAGAACACATTAAGGCTCAAATAACTGCAGAAGTACTTTTTCTCCAGACAGTCAGCACACTCTGGGAGCCATCGGTGCTTGAGGCACATGTTCTAAGAATGTGTCCCTTCTGGCTCAGGTATCACTGTATCCCACTGCACACACCAGGGACCCCCACAGGTATAGTCTTTTGGCATCTCTCCAATGGACCTGGGAGTCTCCCTCTTCAAATATGTTTAAGAAAAAGACATTATCTTTTCAGTAACTGATGTACACAGACTGTTCCTGCTTGAAATTCCACATAAGCCTTTCCCTGGCTGGAACCAACATGCTCCCCAGCTGCCCTAGGTCAAAACTAGTCTGAAAGAAAGGACCATGTGCCCCTCCTGGTCCCCAGCCACTTCTTTCTGCAGCTGAAGCTACACAAAGAACTCTGCAATTTCAGGTTATTATTTCCCCTGATCTCTGAACTCTTCAGTTTAGACAAAGCCATAAGGGCTTCCCTGGTGGCTCAGATGGTAAAGAATCTGTCTGCAATGCAGGAGACCCAGGTGGGATCCCTGGGTTGGGGAGATCCCCTGGAGAAGAGAATGGCAACCCACTCCAGTATTCTTGCCTAGAGTATCCCATGGACTCAGGGGCCTGGCAGGCTACATCCCATGGGGTTACAAAGAGTCGGACACAACTGAGCAACTAACATTTCACTCTCATATATGTTATAGGAAGATTCTTAAAGAAAGTGAACACTAGGAGTATTTTTAAAATTAATTTACCTTTGTCTGGCAGTGTAGTGTGACAGAAAGAATGATAGTTTTGAAATCAGAGAAACATGCTCCCAAATTTGGGAAGATTGGCTGTGTGATTTGGGGCAGATTTTTTTTTTTTTCCAGGATGTTGGTTTCTCACATGCAATTCTGCAGTAAGGTTAGTTATTGTTATCTCCAAAGGTTATCATATAAAATTGGCAACATGAAAAGTGCTGTGTTGGATCATAAATATCTTTAATAAGCTGACTTCATTATTATTATAAATTATGTGCTTTAAATTTAGTTTTTTTCCTCATCTTTTTCAAGAATTCAGAACAAAATTCAAGTAAAGATATAGATGTTCTTTGCATCACTTATGTGAGGCCACTGAAGTTTCCTCTTTCTTTTAGATTTCATTGTAGGAAGTTAGTCAATAGTCTAAGAAGGCTACTTTGGGAAGTGGTATTTTAATACTCATTTCAATAAAAGAAGAAATAATACTTAATGAAATCATAGGATGTGCCATCTGTTAGAGATTTACTGAAATTTGAGAGAAACTCAAAACTAAAATTTTTAAGATTACATATATATTTAAGAGAATTTTAAATACAAAAAGAGCTATTGCTTTGCCCTTTATATCTTTATACAGAGATAAATAAATTTTTTTAACATAAACAAATTGATATTTTATATTTAGGCAATCATAAAGACTGACATTTTGATGAGATATTGGATTTGGCTTGTAAGTGCTATATATATATTTCTGCATATATATATATACACACATATATACATGTATAATTCTGACAACTCCTACTTAACTAAAGTTTAAAAAAATTGTATAAAGTTCATTCTTTGTGTTATAAAGTCCTCTGGTTTTTGACAAATGCATAGTATCAAGTTTCAAATTGACAGTGTCATACAGAATAGTTTCACTAACTCAAATAATTCCTAGAGTTCACCTATTAAAACGCCTCTCTGAATCCTTGATGCTAGTTTAATCCTTGAAAAAGATATTTCTTTTTATGGATGTACCGCAGTTTATGTCTTCATCCTATTGTAAAACACCCTGATTGTTTCCTGTTTTGTCAGTTATGAATAAAGCTGCTGTATACAGCCACATGCGGGTTTTAGTGTGAACATTTCCAGGTGGCTCAGTGGTAAAGAATCTGCCTGCTAAGCAAGAGATGTGGGTTCTATCCCTGGGTGGAGAAGATCCTCTGGAGAAGGAAACAGCAACCCACTTCAGTATTCTTGCCAGGGAATCCTATGGACAGAGCAGCTTGGTGGGCTACCATCCAAGGGGTAGCAAAGAGTTCACAGTTTAGCAACTAAACAACAATAATTTTCAAATACTGAACATATTTGAAATATTTTTCAAATACTTCTTATGAAGATTTTCCAAATAATTCTCAGTAAATAGCTAAAGATACAATTGCTATATTGTGTGGTAAGACTTCAGTTTTCTAAAAAATTGCCCATTTTTTTCTCAAGAGGCTATAACATTCTACAATTGGTGAGAGAAAAAAAAATCCTTGCTTGGCTCTGATTCTTAGAGGGAAAGTATGCATTTTCTCACTATTATGTATGATGCTAGCATTCTTTTAGATGCTCTTTATCAAACTGAGGAAATTCTCCTCTTTCCAGTTCTCTGAGAGTTAAAAAAAATCATGAGTAAATTTGGTCAAAAGCTTTGTCTGCATCAACTGATACAACCACATGGCTTTTTCTTCTTTAGCCTGTTGATTTGGTATAGTTCACTGATTTCCTAATGTTGAACAAGTCCTACCTACATGGAATAAAATCTGCTTGGTTGTGATATATATATATGTGTGTGTGTGTGTATATATATATATATTTGGATTTGTTGGATTCAGTTTGCTACTATTTTGTGAGGGATTGTTAAATATATCCCTGATGAGAAATCCTGATCTGTAGTTTTAATATTTTAAAATGTCTCTATTGAGTTTTGGTATCAGAATAAAGCTTACCTCATAAAATGAGTTGGGAAGTATTCTTTCTGTTTCTATTTTCTTGAAAAGAATGTGAAATATTGGTATAATTTTTCTTTAAATATTTAACAAAATTTACCTGGCCTTGGGACTTTCTTTTTCAGTTCAATTCAGTTGCTCAGTCATATCCAACTCTTTGCAACCCCATGGACTGCAGCACACCAGGTTTCCCTGTTCAGCACCAACTCCCAGAGCCTGCTTTCTCTTTGAACAGTTATTAATTACTGTGATGAATAAATAATAATTATTTATTCCTTTTATAGATATAAGACCATTCAGATTACCTATTTTTCCCTCTGTGAGTTTAAACTTTGTGTCTTTCAAGGACTTTGTCCTTTTTATTAGGTTAGGAGGGATTTTCCTGGTGGCTCAGATGGTAAAAGAAACTGCCTACAAAGCAGGAGACCCAGGTTCATCCCTGGGTTGGGAAGATCCCGTGGTGAAGGGAATGGCAACCCACTCCAGTAATTTTGCCTGGAGAATTTCATGGACAGAGGAACTTGGCAGGCTACAACTCATAGGGTCACTAAGAGTTGGACATAACTGAGTGACTAACACTTTCACTTTTCACTAGGTTATAAAACTTGTGGGCAAAGACTTTTTCATTATGTTTCTTTATATCTTTTTTCCCCCTCCTTAAGCCTGCTTTTATTTAATTTTAAATTTTATATTGGAATATAGTTGTTAAAACCGGACATGGAACAACAGACTGGGTCCAAATTTGGAGAGAAGTATATCAAGGCTGCATATTGTCACACTGCTTATTTAACTAACATGCAGAGTACATCATACAAAATGCCAAGCTGGATGAAGCACAAGCTGGAATCAAGATTGCTGGGAGAAATATCAATAACCTCAAATATGCAGATGACACCACCCTTATGGCAGAAAGCTGCTGCTAAGTCGCTTCAGTCAGGTCCGATTCTGTGTGACCCCAGAGACAGCAGCCCACCAGGCTCCGCTGTCCCTGGCAAGGACACTGGAGTGGGTTGCCACTTCCTTCTCTAATGCATGAAAGTGAAAAGTGAAAGTGAAGTCGCTGAGTTGTGTCCAACTCTCAGTGACCCCATGGACTGCAGCCTACCAGGCTCCTCTGTCCATGGGATTTTCCAGGCAAGAGTACTGGAATGGGGTGCCATTGCCTTCTCCGATGGCAGAAAGCTAAGAAGAACTAAAAAACGTCTTGATGAAGGTGAAAGAGGAGAGTGAAAATTTTCGCTTAAAATTCAACATTCAAAAAACTAAGATCATGGCATCCAGTCCCATCACTTCATGGCAAATAAATGGGGAAACAATGGAAACAGTGACAGACTTTATTTTCTTCAGCTCCAAAATCACTGCAGATGGTGACTGCAGCCATGAAATGAAAAGACGCTTACTCCTCAGAAGAAAAGCTATGATCAACCTAGACAGCATATTAAAAAGCAGAGACATCAGTTTGCCAACAAAGGTCCGTCTAGTCAAGGCTATGGTTTTTCCAGTAGTCTTGTATGGATGTGAGAGTTGGCCTAAAAAGAAAGCTGCATGCCAAAGAACTGATGCTTTTGAACTGTGGTGTTGAAGACTCTTGAGAGTCCCTTGGACTGCAAGGAGATCCAACCAATCTATCCTAAAGGAAATCAGTCCTGAATATTCATTGGAAGGACTGATGCTGAAGCTGAAACTCCAGTTCTTTGGCCACCTGATGCGGAGAGCTGACTCATTGGAAAAGACCTTGATGCTGGGAAAGACTGAAGGAGGAGGGGACAACAGAGGATGAAATGGTTGGATGGCATCACTGACTAAATAGGCATGAGTTTGAGCAAGCTCCGGGAATTGATGATGGACAAGGAAACTGGGTGTGCTGCAGTCCATGGGGTGGCAAAGAGTTGGACATGCCTGAGCTACTGAACTGATAGTTGATTTACAGTGTTGTATTGGCTTCAGGTTTACAGTAAAGTGATTCAGTTATACATATACATACATCCATTCTTTTTCAGATTTTTCCCCCATATGGGTTATCACAGAATCTGAGAATATATGTTTCCATTTGTCTCCTTTGTTAGCATATCAGTTATGCTTCTTAGTTTTTCTTTTTTTAGTTGCTTCCCTGAAGTGTGCAATATACATCTACAAGGAATCCTTTCATAGAACACTATACCACTTCAGGGGCCATGTGAGTGTCTTATAATACAGTATCCTTAATTTGTCTCTCCTGTCCTTTATATCTTTGCTGTCACCTACTTCACTTATTCCTGAGCTATAATCATTGAATACATTGTTACTATTATAACATGGAATAAACTATTAAATCAATTAAAAAGAAGAAAAATGAAAACTTTTATTTTACCTTATTTCCTCTCTTATATTTTTCCTTTCTAAAGTAGTTACAAACTTCTGACCTATATATTTCTCTACACTGAAGACTTTCTTTTAACATTTCTTTCAAGGCAGATCTGTTGGTGACAGTTCCCTCAATTTTTGGCTGAGAAAGTCAATTCACTGGATACAGAATTCCAGGTTGGAGAGATTTTTTTTTTTCTTTCCACTCTCTTCTTACATCATTTCCAAAGAGAAGTAAAATGCAACTCTTATCCTTGTTCCTCTACAGCTAAGGTACTTTTTCCTCTGGTTTCTTAAAATATTTTCTCTTTGTATTTGATTTTCTGAAGTTTGAATATGATATCCTAGGTGTAGATATGTTGGCATTTATCTTTCTTGGTTTCTCTGAGCTTCCTGAATCTGTGATTTGACATATGACATTAATCTTGAGAAATTCTCAGTCATCATTGCTGCAGATATTTCTTATATTTCTTTCTTTTCTGTCAGGTATTCCCAGCAAATTTATTTAACACCTTTTGTAATTGTCCCAGAGTTCTTGGATATTTTGTTCTAGGTTTGTTTTTTCCCCAGTATTTTTGGTTTTAGTTTTTAAGTATGGTAAGCTTCTACTGATAATCTTAATGTTCCTCAGCCATTTCCAGTCTAATGCCCAATAAAGACATTTTTCACTTCTGCTACAGGATTTTTTTTTTCTAGCATTTCGTTTTTATCTTACAGTTTCCATCTTGCTTACATTATCCATCTGCTTTTGCACATTGGTTTCCATTAAAGTCACTAGCATGTTAGTCATAGTTATTTTAAATTGCCAGTTCAATAATTCCAGTACTTTTGTCACATCCCAGTCCAGGTCTGGTGATTGCTCTTGCTTCTTCAAACTCTGATTTTTACCTTTGAAAATGCCTTGTAATTTACTGTTAAGAGGCAAAACAAAAACAAAACAAAGTATACTACAAGGTAATATAAGCAGAAAGATGGAAATCCTAGTATCAAAAGGAAATACTAGAAAATAAAAAGAGTGTTCTATTATAAGTAAAAAGAACTGACATTAGCTGCATCAGGGATTTCTGGGCTTTTCCATTCTGAGTAAACTGCATCTTTTTAACCTGTCATGTCTCCAGTTTTTAGTGTAGTGGTTGGTCCTGTGACCTCAGTTCTTTGATGGATCTGAAAAGTTGTTGATTTTCAATTTTCAGCCTCTTTTTTGTGATCACTTTAAAGTTTCTTACATGTAGAACTAGAAACCAGAAGACTGTACTAATGTTTTTGATTTGTAGCACTTAAAAAAATTCTTTCCTAATGTTTCCATCTCTCTGTTTATATTATCCATATGTCCTCGCCTGTTCTCTAATTTTTCCAATAAAGCCCTTTACATATTATAGTTATTTCAGATTCTCTCTCTGATAATTCCAAAATTGTATCATATCTGAATATCTTCTGATGCTTGCTTTATCTTTTCAGACTGCTTTTCTTTGCCTTTCAGCATAGTTTCCATTTTTCACTTGAAACTCACACATATTTGCTGAGTAATAGGAACTAAGATAAGTAGCAATTCAGTGTGAAGTTTTATATTAATCTACCGAGGAGCTGAGTGCCAGTTTTTACTGTTTGCTTAGCTTTAGCTGTCAGAAATTTCAAATCCCTTTAATGTACTTGTTTTTATCTCCCCTGTTGTCTTTGAGTTTCCCTAGGAACTCATCTTGAGGTAGAACATGAGTTGTGTAGCTCTTTCAGCTGTCACTCACTGTAAAAATATTGCTCTATTGATATGGTGGTAAAAACTCTGTAATTTTATGATTGAAACTCAAGACTCTTAGTGGGCAAGTATCCCAGGGCTGTGATCCTCAAAAGTGTTTCTTAATTCCCTCTCTAGCACCCTAGGTATAATCTGAAGCTTAAAGGGGGCTAAAGTCAAGGAAATGCCCTTCCACCAAGTGTTATGGGAAGTCTTCCCATACAGAATGTTTTAGGAAATCTCAAAATGTTTATTTTCCCCTTTTCTCTATTAGAGTCATGAGGGCATTTTACTTGGCTCCTCCCCATGAAAATCAGGTGGTGTTTCTGGAGATAAAATCTATGGAGGATGAAAATCTCCTCTCACAAGACTTATCCTTGGTAGTCTTCTTTCAAGCTGGTCCACTCTTAACTTCAATCAGTTTGTCAAAGTTATCATTTAAATCTTCCTACCACTTTCTGGCTATAGTGACTTCTTCTTCAAATAAGCATGTCTTGGTTGTGACTCTTTAAATTTGTCTGTCTCTCCAGATTTGGGGGTGATAGTTTTCACCATGACCTCAGTTCTCTGATGGGTACTAGAAAAGTCATTGACTTTCAAGTC
The DNA here is from genome assembly GCA_006410615.1 of Neotragus moschatus. Lineage (NCBI taxonomy): Eukaryota > Metazoa > Chordata > Mammalia > Artiodactyla > Bovidae > Neotragus > Neotragus moschatus. Next base: position 502,078 of record SJYA01001938.1, on the reverse strand, counting down.
TTTCAGCTTTTTTTTTTTTTTTTGCAGTAAAGATGCGATTGATAATATGCAAGTTCTTTACCTGTTGTGGCTCTAATGGCATCTTTATACCAGAAACTAGTTTTCTTATCGATGGGTATTTTGGGATGGACTTTTAAACAACTTTAAATATCAAATTCTGCATAGAATCTATTTAACCTTCACAGAAGGGACACTTTACTGATTGTTACTTTAAAAAGTTGTTTTTATAAAACATTTCAATAATAGCACTTCATTTTCCTTAGTTTTATTTTTCAAATTAGCCATGATTTTTGAGATGTTGTCATGGCTTGCCATGTCTGCTCTTCTCTGATAACGACAGAGTGAGCTACCAGTTGCTATACCCTTCTTGGTGATTCCCCTTCACAAAAAAAGACATTTCATTTAAGCGGGCCAATCAGGGGAGATTTTGAATTTGAAACAAAGAGGTCCACATTCCTAGTGCCATGCATTCTGACTGACACTTGTTCTTCCTGAAACTTAGATACTTATCTGTACCTTGAATTATATGAAACTCTGTAAACCTTTTCAAGCATCCCCTTTCGTGCTATTATTTTTTAAAAAAATATTTTGAAATTTTTGGCTGTGTTGGGTTTTTGTTGCCTCACAGGCTTTCTCTAGTTGCTGCAATTGGGGGCCATTCTTTCTTACATTTCAGTGTGTGGGCTTCTCATTGCGATAGCTTCTCTTGTTGCAGAGCACAGGCTTTAGAGAACACAGGCTTTAGTAGTTGTGGTGTGTGAGCTCAATAGTTGTGGTTTCTGGGTTCTAGAGCACAGGCTCAGTATTTGTGGTGCATTACTCAGTTGCTCCACAGCATACGGGATGCTCAAAATTCTCCAAGCAAGGCTTCAATAGCAGTGCTTAATTATGGTTAGTAATTATTTGTAATTTGCTAAATTACTTTTAGCAAAGTAATGCTCAAAATTCTCCAAGCCAGACTACAATAGTACATGAACCATGAACTTCCAGATGTGCAAGTTGGATTTAGAAAAGGCAGAGAAACCAGAGATCAAATTGCCAACATCTGTTGGATCCTAGAAAAAGCAAGAGAGTTCCAGAAAAACGTCTACTTCTGCTTTATTGACTACACCAAAGCCTTTGTCTGTGTGGATCACAACAAACTGTGGGAAAATTCTTAAAGAGATGGGAATACCAGACCACCTGACCTGCCTCTTGAGAAATCTGTGTGCAGGTCAAGAAACAACAGTTAACTGGACATGGAACAACATACTGGTTCCAAATTGAGAAAGGAGTATATCAAGGCTGTATATTGTCAACATGCTTATTTAACTTACATGCAGAGTCCATCACACAAAATGTTGGGCTGAACGAAGCACAAGCTGGAATCAAGATAGCCAGGATAAATAACAATAACCTCAGATATGCAGAAGACACCACTGTTATGGCAGAAAGTGAAGAGGAACTGAAGGGCCTCTTGATGAAAGTGAAAGAGGAAAGTGAAAAAGTGGCTTAAAACTCAACATTCAAAAAACTAAGATCATGGCATCCGGTCCCATCACTTCATGCCCAATAGATGGGGAAGTAAGGGAAACAGTGACAGACTTTATTTTTTGAGGCTCCAAAATCACTGCAGATGGTGATTGCAGCCATGAAATTAAAAGACACTCCTTGGAAGAAAAGTTATGACCAACCTAGCCAGCATATTAAAAAGCAGAGACATTGCTTTGCCAACAAAGGCCCATCTAGACAAAACTTCGATTTCTCCAGTAGTCATGTATGAATGCGAGAGTTGGACTATAAAGAAAGCTGAGCACCAAAGAACTGATGCTTTTGAACTGTGGTATTGGAGAAGACTGTTGAGAGTCCCTTGGACTTCAAGGAGATCTAACCAGTCAATCCTAAAGGAAATCAGTCTTAAATATTCATTGGAAGGGCTGATGCTGAAGTTGAAGCTCCATTGCTTTGGCTACTTGATGTAAAGAACTGACTCACGGGAAAAGACCCTGATGTTGGGAAAGATTGAAGGCAGAAAGAAAAGGGGATGACAGAGGATGAGATGGCTGGATGGCATCACTGACTTGGTGGACGTGAGTTTGAGCAAGCTTTGGGAGTTGGTGATGGACAGGGAAGCCTGGGGTGCTGCAGTCCACGGTGTCACAAAGAGTCGGACATGGCTGAATGACTGAACTGAAGTAAACTGAACTGATGTGGCAGCTTCCCAGATCAAGGGTCAAACTGGTGTCTCCTGCATTTATAGGTGGGTTCTTTACCACTGAGCCCTAAGGAAGCCCATTGTGCTGTTATTAATTAGCCCTCTTCATGTGCCACTCACTTTTCACTACCTTCTAAGATATCAGTTCATTTGATATCATATCACCAATACCTTGGAAGCTAGTTATTGTTTTTCCCATTTTACTGATAAGGAAATTAACACAGAGGAATATCAAATAACTTTCCCAAGTTCTCACAGCTGATAAGTTGTGAAGATGGCAAATGAGTCAATTGAAGATCTCATGGAATACTGAACAGATTAGTATCAAGTGAAAAACATTTGGAGACAGCTAATATCCAGGTGAGAAAAGATGAAGGCTTCAATTCAATTCACAAAAGCAGTGGTAATGGAAGGGACAGACCTATTTGAGAGCTGTTTTTTTTATGAACCTGAAAAGACTTTGTATCTAGTTGAATGAGTTTTCTTGGTATTGGTGAGAGGATAGAAGTTGATAACTCAAATTTTTTATTCTGGAAACCTGAGTGGACGGTGACATCATTATCTAAGAACAATTTAAAATGAAAGAAAAACAGAAAGAGATGAAAATGACTTCAGTTTGGGGCCTGATATCTTTGGGATATTTTAAGACACCCTTGGAAATGTCTATGACTCTGAAGTACATATTCATTTCAGAAAAAAATTTAGTTCTGAAGATATAGGTCTGAGAGTCACTGGTTAAACTAGTTAAATTAGATTCTTGGTAAACCAAACAAGTGGATATAATTTTCTAGACAGGAAATATATTCAAAAGAGGCAAGAAGCTTTAGGACAGAAGTTATACTAATATCTGCTTGCTTAGAAAGACATAAAGTCCTCTAAATTGCATAAGCTGATAACAATGACAACATACTCAGAATGCATTCTTACCATGTTAAATGTCTTGTTCTAAGTATATCACAAGTATTAACAAATTCAGTTTTCACAACAACCTAAGGGGGAGTTATTAATTTTTGTTTTTCTTTTTAAGCACCCTCATACAGACAAAAAATACTTTTAAATGCATTCTTCCAAGCATCTGATAAAAATGAATCAGAGTTGGCTCCTGGGCTTAAAAACCCTTTATCAGACCAGATGGGAGGATTATTAATGATGGTAGACCAACCTTGGTCTGTTATTATTTCATTAAACTTTTAAGGTGGAAATCACAGAGGATATTTATTACGATCTAAATTAAACAAGTTAGTGTTACTTTCAGAGGTCATATCCTAGGGAAAAAAATGAACTTTTAATTTTTAAAGAGTCTGGCTTTCTCAGTTTGTTAGACTGAGGAAAGCAACCTTTTATTTTCCAATCACAATCTCCCTTTTCTCTCTACACATTTCCCAAGAATTTTATCACATCAGCCATGCCCACAATAAAGTCTTCTAGGCGTTGTGGGTATGGGATTGAGGAGCTTTGTGACTTACTAAGTAAGCTCTTCTCTGAATTACAGGGAGGAAAGAATGTTTATACCTATATACCTAAGGGACAAATTAGGATTACACCAGCCTCTGTGTTTCAGGGAATTTGGTAGAAAAGAGATATTGGAAATGATTTGGGTAATATAGATTTTGGTTTTGTTAGAATATCTTAAAAACAGATACTTCTGTTTTTAAGGTTACAAAATGTCATAAGATTAAATTCAGTAACCCAGCTTTGTATCACACCAATGCCCAAGTCCATTTGTTACCTCCCTGAATAAAAAAATTTCTTTTCATAAATTGAATTTTATGGGGAAGAAGACTTCCAAGGGTGAATGGGAGTTAATAGCTAATAAGAATAAAGAAAGTAGAATTTACTTTGGGGGCCTTCTTTATGAAAACTTAGGAAAATAAAGGTTCATTTTTGAGCCTGAGAGTGGCCATGTATGGGATTTTCCTTCATACAGTGAATGGGAGTATTTTAATTCACTCTTTTGTATAGACAAGTCAACTCCTACAGGCATCCAAGAACCGTAATATTGAACGGCATTATTTCTCTCTCATTAAATATAGGCCTATTATATATTTACATTGGAGAAGGAAATGACGATCCACCCACCCCAGTGCCCTTGCCTGGAAAATCCCATGGACAGAAGAACCTAGTAGGCTACAGGCCATGGGGTTGCAAAGAGTTGGACACGACTGAGCAATTTTACTTTATTTTTATACACACACATATATATGTATATATTATTTTAAAATGAAACCAATTTGTTGTCTACCAATTTGGGGACAAGAAATCCAAAATCAATGTGTTGGCAAGGCCTTAGTACCTCCAAATACTGCAGATAAAATTCTGTTCTTTGCCTCTTCCAATCCTTGACGCCCACTGACAACCCTTAGCTTTCTTAGAATACAATCACATCTTTCCATTCTCTGCCTCAGGGGTCACATTTCCTCCTCCTTCTCTTTTCTCTTTTTGTCTTTGTCTGGCTCAGATATTCCTCTTCTTTTCCCTTATAGTGACATTTATTTAAGTCTACACAAATAATCCAGAATTATAGCTTTTCCTCAAAATCCTCAAGTTAATTATAGCTGCAAAGATCATTTTCACAAATATGTTACTATTAAGTTTCTAGGGTTAAAGATGTGGAATTATTTTTATGGGAGCTACCATTTAATCCAATACAGTCTATCTTTTGGTCCCTCAAAATTTATGTTCATCCCATATGCAAAATACATTCAACGTGTCCCTAAATACACCAAAGTCTCAACCTATTACAACATAAGCTTTATGTCCATAATATCATCTATATAGCATGAGCTTGAAAGGTAAAATATTGCTATTTAACTCTTAAATCAGATATGGGTTAGACTCTGGAAATTATCCATCATCAGACAAAATTGCTCTCTAGTTGTGGAATTGTCAAGCTGGACATTAAGTTATCTGCTTCCAAAATACAGTGAAGGGACTAGCATAGGACAGATATTCTCATTCCAGAAAAGACAAAATGCAAGTAATAAAAAGGTCACCAGTTCCAAGCAAATTTAAAATCTAGCAAGACAAAGTCTATTAGGTGTGAAGGGCTGAGCATAACTGTTTGTTACTCAGGCCCACAATATTTTTGATGTGAGATTCAGAAATTCAGACTTCAGAAAGATACTGTTGTGCCCATGTTCTTCAGAATATTTTGAAACCAGCGTGGTGTTATTTCTGCACCAAATTACATGAGGTCACTTCAGTCAGAGGCTGGGTCAGGATTCTTCCAAAGGAGTTCTAGGCAGAATAGTTTCAGATTTGGATTCTGGAATTATGGTCACTGCAAAGAAGACATGTTCTCATAACACAGACTAGATTAGAGAAGTAAAAAAGAAGCACGGGTTCTAGCAGATACTATTCTTTGCTTAATTTGCCTACTTGAGAAGACTGGAATACAACAAAATCTAGCTTCAATTTTATATGGAATGATTGCATTATATCTGTGACTACATTCAATAAAAGGAAGGAAGAAAGAAAAGAAAGAAAGGAAGTAAGGCAAGGAGAAAGAATAATTTTGAGGAGCTTGCAAATTGCTGGATTAAGATTGATATAAATAGAAAACAATTTAGATTCGTGGAATGGACAAAATTATCTTTTGTGTCATGACAGATTCCTTACATTTAACTATGCATAGATCAATGATGTTTAAACTCTGTTTCTTATAGCTTTAGGATTTCTTTGAAAGTGTAGAGGGGGAATGTGTGTGGGGGGATGGAGATGATATCAGGGATTAGAGTCTAGTGAGACGGTTGGATTGCTTTTGAGCTTTTTCATGACACTTTTATCAAGAGAGTCTAGCCTTCCACTGTGGACATTGATCTGAATAGTGTCAATAATGTTTCCGCTTCTTTTCTCTTCTCTAATGAAAAGCCACTGGACTAATGCAAATATAGAGTCAACTACTTAAGATACCAAAAAACCAGAAAAACTTAATAACTGGCCAGTGTATATGATTAAAAAAATTTAAGAATCTCATTTAATATCAGAATTTTAAAAAATCTTAAGAATGCAAAGATCATCTCGATCCCTTCTTCATTTAAAAACTGGGAAACTGTCTCAGGACATGTGATTTGAATGATGATGATTAATGAGAGATTGAAAGATTTTTAAGATTTATAATTTTGTTCAAGCTTAAGCACTATATTGTAGTAAAAATACCTCATGTTCTTCTACAATTTCTTTCACAAAAAGGAAAAGTATTCAAATTAAAGTAAAAGCAAGGAGACATTGTCTTTTCATGTTATTCAGTTCAGTTCAGTTCAGTCACTCAGTTGTGTCCATCTCTTTGCAACCCTGTGGACTACAGCACACCAGGCCTTCCTGTCCATCACCAACTCCTGGAGTTTACTCAAACTCATGTCCATTGAGTTGGTGATGCCATCCAAACATCTCATCCTCTGTTGTCCACTTCTCCTGCCTTCAATCTTCCCCAATATCAGGGTCTTTTCCAATGAATCAGTTCTTCACATCAGGTGGCCAAGTCAAGGATTATTTAATTATCTAGAATGATTGGATTAGAGCTCAGAAATGTAGAAGTTACATGTTAACATGCAGATTTTGGTTTGATAGAAAAGATAGTTGCAAAACTTATGGTCTTGTTATCCTGTATAAACAGTTTTTTATCTAACTTAGAAATTTTGCCCTAAATTTCTATTTTCGTTAGGAAAAGGTTAATTAATACCCATTTCTTCATATGTTCTTAGTTGGTACATAACCTGTAAGTTTTCCCCTCTGGCGGCAACAATGACTGGAAATCTGATATTTTTTTGTCTGTTGTTCAGTCACTCAGTCATGTCTGACACTTTGCAACCCCAGGGATTGCAGCACGTCAGGCTTCCCTGGCCTCCACCATCTCCTGGTGCTTGCTCAGACTCATGTCCATCTAGTCGGTGATGCCATCCAACCATCTCATCCTCTGTCATCCTCTTCTCCTCCTGCCTTTAATCTTTCCCAGCATCAGGGCCTGTTCTAATGAGTCAGCCCTTCGCATCAGGTGGCCAAAGGATTGGAGCTTCAGCTTCTGCATCAGTCCTTCTAATGAATCTTCAGGACTGATTTCCCTTAGGATGGACTGGTTGGATCTTCTCGCTGTCCAAGTGACTCTCAAGAGTCCTCTCCAACACCACAGTTCAAAAACATCAATTCTTTGGCCCTCAGCTTTCTTTATAGTCCAACTCTCACACTCATTGGTGACTACTGGAAAAACCATAGCTTTGTCTAGATGGACCTTTGTTGGCAAAGTAATATCTCTGCTTTATTAATATGCTGTTTAGGTTGGTCATAGCTTTTCTTCCAAGGAGCAAGCATCTTTTAACTTCATGGCTGCAGTTATCATCTGCAGTGATTTTGGAGCCCCCCAAAATATAAATTATGTCACTGTTTTCATTGTTTCCCCATCTATTTGCCATGAATGGGACTGTATACCATGATCTTAGTTTTTTGAATGTTGTTTTAAGCCAGCTTTTTCACACTCATCTTCCACCTTCATCAAGAGGCTCTTTAGTTCCTCTTCGCTTTCTGCCATAACAGTGGTGTCGTCTACATATCTGAGGTTATTGATATTTCTCCTGGCAATCTTGATTCCAGCTTGCGCTTCATTAGTCTGACCATGTGCTAATACGTACTGAGAAATGGATGCCCACTGTAGATCTCATCAATCCTTTTGTTTATCTGTATAAAATAAGGAATTATTTATGTCCACTGAGAGACAACAACCTTTTAAGGCCTGGACAGCTAAGCTTTTGTGTTCTGTGCTATAACTTTTTCTGTATCTGAGACAATAAAACTGAAATTATGAAACTGGATTTGTCTATCATTAGGAATATCCTTTAGCTCTTATTGTGTTTAATGTGGACTATTTTCCTCCTCATAGAGAATATTGGTAAATTAAAGTATAACATCTTTTATACTGAAAGAATCTATTCTGATTAATTTGTAGAGATTAAGAAGCAGTTACATAATATTTTTTCATAGCTACCAGAAAAGAGACACAACTTGCTATTTTTAAAAAAGCCTTCTCAAGGAAATTACTAACTCAGTCTTAATTCACAGGGTCAAGGTGATTCCTTGGATTAATAAGAATGGCTTAATAATTTTGGTTTAAAAAGAAAGGCTAAATATGGGTTTTATAAGAGTGTGTAATAATATAATTTTGTCCTTTCAAATATTAAGATTTGAGTTCTTCATTAAGATAGTAGTTAATTTAACCTTTCTTAACCTCTTACATTGCTTACTGATGAGATACTTTAATATTACTCCACATAATGTTTAAGATGAGGTAAAAAAAATATAAAACTTTGTTTAACTTAATTATTATTCTGCCAATGTTCATATTTGTAGTCATGTTTTGAAATGTATTAGTTTAAACATAATTTCCAAAATGCTTAGTTGCTTTAAATATTTGAATGAATACTAGAGTTAATTAACATAAATTTTTTTGAAGCTATAACACCAAAACCTTGCTATAATTGCAGAGTGACACAAATTATATTATTTATGAAGCTATAAAAGGTATGTAGATAGCTTTAGGGGATTACTTCATCACTGGTATGGTGTAAGCATGACAGGTTCTCAACTTTCTGTCTCTCTGTTCTCTCTGTGAGGGAGATTTATTTTGGGTAAAAGTTATAATTAATAGGAGTAGTTGAAATTATACTACAATATTTCTGGCAAGTGATGTGTATACAAGGGAATAGATGTATTTTTGCTTTCAAAAGATTTATTTTTGCTTTTGAAAAGATTCAAAATATGAAAGAGCATAGTGAAGGAAAAAACTTGATTGTTTATAGTAAAGTGTAGAAGGTTTGGGGAAATGGTATTTATTTTCCTTTGATTATAATAGCTGCAAATGATCAGTGTCAGAGACAAAATGATATGTATGATAATATGACTAAAATGACTTTACTTATTAAAACATTTTGAATTCTTTATTGCCAAATGTCATATTAAAACAAGACTAAAATTTAGAGTTTTCTCTTTTTACTTGTTAAAATGACAAATTAATCTGATAATATTTGTTCTGCTATAAGGAATAATAAAAATATCATTATTTGCCATTTGCGAATCTTCTTATAGGAAATTTGATGTTTTAATATGCTTGAAACAGGCTGATTCTCTCTTTGAAGGGGATAAACTTCCTTACAGTTTCAGCATCTTCTGTTTAGTCTACATGCTATCTTGTCTACTTGAGCAGTAGACAGATCAGCTGCCATTCATTCCCAGCATTGATTTCCTATCTTAATCAGGTGACCAAATATTCTCTGATAGCATTTAAATTTTTCCCTACCCCAAATTACTCATTGAATTAGGAAAAAAAAATGTTTTTTAGGATTTGTTTTAGGACAAAAAAGAGTATATTTCAGATTTCTAGAGGATTCCTGGAAACACCATAAAGAGTTTCACCTTATAAAAAGTGATGCTAAAAGAAACTACTCTTGTTCGCATATTTTTTCATTAGCTTCACACAAACATATGAGCTACATGAAAGAGTTGTCAAATCTAAAAAGTTCAGGCTTCCAGTTAATTTTAAAGAGGTAAAGTGAATACTTTTGACATAAATATTTCAGAGACTGTGGTGGTGGCAGTGATTTAGTTGCTCAGTCATGTCCGATTCCTTTCGACCCCATGGACTGTACCCTCCAGGCTTCTCAGTCCACGGGATTTCCCAGGCAAGAATACAGAAGTGAGTTGCCATTTCCTTCCCCAAGGACAGTCCCCATCTGGTCTCCTGCATTGCGAGCAGATTCTTTGCCTACTGAGCCACCTGGGAAGCCCTTCAGAAACTGAATATATTACTTAATAGATCGGAGATCATCAGGACCGTGATATGTACACGCCTTGAGGTGAAACACTGATGAAGTCTTTATAAAATGATGAAGTATTGCAACCAAATGCCGAACTTTACTCTCCTCTATTGTGATTCTTGTTTCTGTAGTAAACTAATCACAGCCATGTAGTCTCTTCTCTAGGTGGTTTTTGCTTTACTCTAACTCTTACTTGAATGTACTCCTATAAAGCAGGGACCATACCAGTTATTTTTCAATCTTGTTATTTCAAGGTTTTCTCTTTGGTTCAGGAGCAGATGACTTTATGAAAGCAGAGGACTGAAAGAATTCATGAGGGAAACTACTGATGGAGAGCAGTTATTTAGAATAGCGATGTGGTTTCAGTGTTTTGTTTTCTGATGGATATATGACAGAGCACTTCCCTTCTTTTTATAACTTATCTCTGATAATAAAATTTAAAAATTTAGACTGTGTGTTTAAAAAACCTGAAGCACATTATTTAAACAGTATTTGATTTTCAGTGTTTTTTGAGAATTCAAAACATTATATTTTATAGCATCTCCTTACTTTTAATGGGAATATATTATTTGCATAGTTTCATTAAGAGTATGTCCTTTTTTTGCTGTGATTTAATTGGACATCCAAGCTACACATCTCTTTTATCAGCTATGACAATTCACCATTAACAGACAAGGATTGCACTTTAAATGCTGATCCATTGCCTACTAGGTCCTTCCAGGAAACCTGTTGGATGGTTCCAGTCTCAAAGGGATAAGGAACTAACTTCTAGATAGCCTAAATTTTCTAGTTTATTTGAAAACGTGGAGGAGATCATGTACACCTGAGATTAAAAAAAAAGAAGAAGAAAAAAAATAAATAAATAAAAAAGAAAAGAAAACGTGGAGGAGGGAAGGTTTGACCCATAATTTAAAAAACTTCTTTCTATATTCAAGTAAATAATCAAAGTCAACCACAATAAGACAATTTTTTTTTTAGTCAAGAATAATATTTTGGTATTTTGATGATCAAAATAAGGAAATGGAAGAGGACTTAGACACAAATTAGTATTAACTAAAATAGTTTCTGTGATAAAAGACTTTTAAGGAAAATTAACTAAAACCCTGATATGACATGTATTTTCAGTGTTAAATATAACAGACCAATCTAAAGATTACTTAATTCTTGTTTTACTTTACAATATACTGTTTGATTCTGTACTACATACTAAGAAATTGTATGTTAATGTTCAGTTTTCTCACCTGTTCAGTTCAGTTCATTTCGCAGTCATGTCGAACTCTTTGTGATCCCATGGATGGTAGCACTATAGTTTTTTTCAGGAGTTATGTATGGATGTGAGAGTTGGACCATAAAGAAAGCTGAGCGCTAAAGAACTGATGCTTTTGAACTGTGGTGTTGGAGAAGACTCCTGAGAGTCCCTTGGACAGGAGATCCAAGCATTCAATCCTAAAGGAAATCAGTCCTAAATATTCATTGAAAGGACTGATGCTGAAGCTGAAGCTCCAATTCTTTGGTCATCTGATGTGAGAACTGACTCATTGGAAAAGACCCTCATGCTGGGAAAGATTGAAGGCAGGAGGAGAAGGGGATGACAGAGGATGAAATGGTTGGATGGCATCACCAACTGGATGGACCTGAGTTTGAACAAGCTCCAGGAGCTGGTGAAGGACAGGGAAGCCTGGTGTGCTGCAGTCCATGGGATGTCAAAGAGCTGGACATGACTGAGAGACTGAACTGAAGATCTTTTTTTGTAGTTCTGTGTATTCTTGCCACTTCTTAATATCTTCTGCTTCTGATAGGTCCATACCATTTCTGTCCTTTATTGTGCCTGTCTTTGCATGAAATATTCCCTTGGTATTTCTAATTTTCTTGAAGAGATCGCTCTCTAGTCTTTCCCATTCTATTGTTTTCCTCTATTTCTTTGCATTGATCACCTAGGAAGACTTTTTTTTTTATCTCTCCTTGCTATTCCTTGGAGCTCTGCATTCAGATGGATATATCTTTCCTCTTCTCCTTTGCCTTTCTCTTCTTTTCTCAGCTATTTGTAAGGCCTCCTCAGACAACCTTTTTGCCTTTTTGTATTTCTTTTTGTATTTCTCACTTGTAGGATAAGACAATGCCTGAGGTTATCTATCACCCTGGGGGATAGTGGTCATTAATTTTCACAACTGATGACACTTAGTTGCCATTCAGAAAAATGGCCCTGAATACATCATTTAATCATGCATATTATTATGAAAGTTATTGCGTTTTATCAACTTTTCATTCCCTTTTTGTTAATAAAGTTAACATTTATATTCAGTCACCACAAATACAGTGCAACTGGGAGAGTTTTTTTTTTTTCTTTCTTCCTTTTGTGTGGTAAGATATACATAAAATTTACATTTTTACTATTTTTAAATTTATCATTCAGTGGCATTAAGTACATTCACAATATTGTACAACCATAACCATTACCCATTTTCAGAACTTTTCCATCATCCTAAACAGAAACTCTGTGCTCATTAAACAATATCATATGTTTGACTATCCTTCACAGATCCTGATAACCTCTGTTCTAATATCTGTCTCTCTGGTTTTGCCTAAGTAAATCATACATTACTCTATTCTTCTGTGTCTAGGCAATTTCACTGAGCATAATGTTTTCAAATTTCATCGGTTTGTAGCCTGTATGTCTTTTAAGGCGGGATTCTGTTATATGAATAAACGCTTTGTTTGTCTATTCATCTGTTGATGGGAATTTGAGTCTTTTTTCCTTTTGGCTATTGTGAATAATGCTGCTAAGAATATTGATATTCAGTATTTGTTTCTATTTTCCGTGCTTTGGGGTATAAACCTTGGCATGAAATTGTTGGATCATATGATAATTTGACATTAAACTGTTTCAGGGACCGCCAAACCATTTTGTATAGCAGCTATACAATTTCACATTCCCAGTGGCAATGCCCAGGTATTCCAATTACATCACATTCTCCATTAGTGCTAGTTATTTTCTGGGTTATTACTGTCTTTTCCTTGGGTTTTTGGATAAGAAACATCCTGATGGGTGTGAAGTGGTATCTCAGTGTTTTGATTTGCATTTCTCTAAGAGCTAGTGGTATTGAGCATCTTTTCATGTGCTTATCGGCCATTTGTGTATTTTTGGAGAAATGTCTATTTAAGCCCCAAATATTGCCCATATTTTTAAAAGTTCTGTTTATTTTTGGTTGTGCTGGGTCTTTGTGTTGCATGGGTTTTTCTCTAGCTGTAGCGAGCAGGGGTTGTTCTCTAGTTCTCTAGTGGTGCATGAGCTTCTCACGGTGATGGCTTCTCTAGCTGTGGAGCATGGGTTTCAGTAGTTGTGGTTCCCAGGTTTTAGAGCACAGGCTCAGTAGTTGCAGGGCATGGGCTTAGTTATTCTGTGGCATGTGGGATCTTCCCAGATCAGGGATCGAACTTGTGTCTCTTCCTCATTACCACTGAGCACCAGGTAAGCCCCCTTTGCCCATTTTTTGAGTGTTTTCTTTGTATTGGGTTGTAGGAGGCTTTTATATATTCTGGATATAATCTCTTACCATATTATATATATGCATACATATAATCTGCAAACAGTTTCTCCCATTCTGTGAGTTGTCTTTCCATTCTTTCGATAGTGTCATTTGATTCACAAAAGATTTTGCTCTTAATGAGGTGTAATTTATCTATTTTCCTTTGTTTTCTATGTTTTTAGTATCATGCAAAATATCATTGGCAAATCCAGTGTTAGGAAGATATTCCTTCTATGTTTTATTCTAAAAGTTTTATAGTTTTAGCTCTTACATTTAAGCTTTAGATGCATTTTGAGTTAATTTTTGTGTGTGGTGTAGGTAAAGTCTGACTTTATACTTTCACATGTGGATGTCCATTTTCCCAATGCCATTTGTTAAAAGAAAGTAGCCAATTTTGACTCTAACTTATCCTAAAATTTGACTCTGTCTCATTCTAAAATTCTTGTTTCTGAGAAAAAAAAGTATAGAATTTTTTTTTTCACATGTTCTTGGGGCCAGTTTTCCTATCTCACTGGTTTCCTTATGAATAAGTAAAACAAATTTGTCATTAAATTGCATAAGAGTTCCATTATTAAGATTTTGAAAAATTGCATTCTGGCTATGTAAATATTCACACTATATTCATTGCAGAATGCTCTAATTTCTTGTCTTTCTGTAAAGAGGATTTATGGGATTTGAACTATCACACAGGGCTGCTATGATTAGTGACCACTATCTATTGGTAGGGCTTCCCAAGCAGTGCTAGTGGTAAAGAACACAACTGTCAGTGCAGGACACATAAGAGACACAGATTTGATCCCCTGTTGGGAAGATCCCCTGGAGGAGGGCATGGCAACCCACTCCAGTAATTTTGTCTGGAGAATCCCTTGGATAGACTGGTGGGCTACAGTCCATAACGTCTCAAAAAGTTGGACATGACTGAAGTGACTTAGCACGCATGCATGTCTGTTGTTTGGCTGGGGCAGTAGACAGATTTTAAAAAGCAAACACCAAAAAGTTCTTACTGACAGGGAAAGTATGTCTATTCTTTGTTCACTTTTCTCCCAAGGTACATAACTGTGCCCACTTTTTTATTCTGAGTTTATCTGTTCTATGAAAGATAACTTGATTGATCTCAAGAAGGTTTAAAAGTGAAAACAGTGCAATGTGAAATACCCAATTATGTCTCTAGAAAAGTGCAATGTGAAATATCCAATTATGTCTCTGTAGGTGTTTTGTGGTGGTATTTGCAGTAGGGTTTCATGAAATAATTTCAAGCTTTCAGATCATGAAAGAAGCTTAGAATCACTCTGTGAACAGTGGATACAAACCAGTATTAACTCGAGAGATACTGAAATATTGTGTTGATTTCTAAAATATTTGTGCCAGCAAAACATTGGGCAAAGTAATCTCTGTTCTCAAAGGAAAAGCTTAGTGTGGACATCTACAAAACCCCCAGATGTAAGAAATTTCAGCCCTCCAACCGATGGAATAGCATCACAAGTAGAGCAACATTCATTTCCTCAGGGCAGATCAGCCATTGAGGGAAAGCAAAAAAACCAAAAAACAAAAAACTGCAGGTCTAGGCATGAGTAAATGTCTCCCTTAAAAATATGCTACCATTTAAATGAAAGCATATCTTAAGGAAGAGAGATGTACAAAGAACAGAACTACTGATGAATATAAACATAACTCAAAAGCAAATAAAAAGACTGAAGCATCAGATTTGCAGGTGGTGAGTTATATTCAGCTATTTCACCTGGTAGTTAGAAAAGACAGATCTATGGTAAAAAAACAAAAAAACAAAAATAGATGGCAAAAGGAGTAACTTCTATCTCTTTGGAAAAGTGAACTGATGACATGCTGATTGCCAATAATTTTGAAGACAGTATCAGTGCACTCTAAGTATTTGAGCACTGTAACGTACCTGTTTGTATAAAAAACTTGTGAATCTTGCTGGGTATGGATTTTAAACTACTTGGTATGGGTTATTAAACTAATAGTTAAGATCATCATTTTGAATAATATATTTGTTGATTAAAACCAGATTGTAAATTGGTTTGCTCTCCTCTCCTTGAATCCAAACTCTAGCTCCAAATACATGGGCCTGGGGGTAAATTAAGTGAAAATTGAAATAATTATTAGTTCCAGAAAAACATCTATTTCTGCTTTATTGACTATGCCAAAGACTTTGACTGTGTGGATCACAATNCATCACCAACTCCGGGAGTTCACTCAGACTCACACCCATCGAGTCAGTGATGCCGTGCAGCCATCTCATCCTCGGTCGTCCCCTTCTCCTCCTGCCCCCAATCCCTCCCAGCATCAGAGTCTTTTCCAATGAGTCAACTCTTCGCATGAGGTGACCTAAGTACTGGAGCTTCAGTTTCAGCATCATTCCTTCCAAACAAATCCCAGGGCCTATCTCCTTCAGAATGGACTGGTTTGATCTCCTTGCAGTACAAGGGACTCTCAAGCGAAGAGTTGACTCATTGGAAAAGACTCTGATGGTCAAAGCTATGTTTTTTCCGGTAGTCATGTACGGATGTGAGAATTGGCCTATAAAGAAAGCTGAGTGCTGAAGAATTGATGCTTTTGAACTATGGTGTTGGAGAAGTCTCTCGGGAGTCCCTTGGACAGCAAGGAGATCCAGCCAGTCTATCCTAAGGGAAATCAGTCCTGAATATTCTTTGAAAGGACTGATGCAGAAGCTGAAGCTCCAGTCCTTTGGCATCTGATGTGAAGAACTGATTCATCGGAAAACACCCTGATGCTGGGAAAGATTGAAGGAGGGGGGAGACGGGGATGACAATGGATGAGATGGTTGGAGGGTATCACTGACTCAAGGGACATGAGTTTGAGTAAACTCTGGGAGTTGTTGATTGACAGGGAAGTCTGGCATGCTGTAGCCCATGGGGTCACAAAGAGTTGGACACAACAGTGACTGAACTGACTGAATTGAAAGAAAAATGACTACTAACTTACACCTTTAAAAAAAAGTAGATTATACTTATCCTAAGATACAGATTGAATTACTATTTAAATGGCCTTTAATTTTATTATTTCACTCTTTCTTTCCTAAGATTCCTCGAAGAATCACATGCAGAAATACAAACTAAAAAAGAATACCATTTACTTATATTACTGAGGCCCTTTAAAAATTTAGATAGAGTTAGGTATTTACTTCAACCAGAACTAAATGCCTAGAGACCTATATGCTTCATAGGAAATGAGATGAATTCATGTTTTCGTCAAACATTTGTCAAAATCCTAAAGTTGAACACATATGATAGCACAACTGGTGGTTAACATTTTCTTTTGCACATCGTTTTGCCTTCTATAGATGTTTTCTTAGCCAGACATGCCTGTATTTTAAAAAGATCAACAACTTAACCAAAATAAAAGCTGCTCGATTTCATTCTGAGAATCAGTCAAAGCATGGTAAGACAGATAATTTAGAGCCAGCTTTAATCTTATCAATGTTTATCTGAACTGAAAGGAACATTGGCACAGGATCTTTCCCAGTGATTAAAGAATAGTACCACTGCAATCTAAAATTCACTGAAGGAATGGTTGCAAAAAGATACTGGATTTTTAATATATCATTTTGCAGCTTTGTTGATTTCAGTTGTACTGTATGCTATGTGTAAGGTCAATATGAGGAAGAATAAGAAGCAAAGTTTATAAATATGACCATTTTGTCCCCAAGCCAGGGAAAAAATGGTAGTCTTGGGATTAAAGTTGTGCATTGTATTAAATTCCTCTGTTTTTAGTTATAGCATTATCTAGGTTTTTTTTCTCTCTCTCTGGTTTTCACAGGAATTGGATTTCTTTTTTTTTTTTTTTTTTTTTTTTAGCATTTCATGGTACTTTCCATTATTTTGTTTTGAAAAAATGTTGTGGTCAAAATTAAATTCAATATTCTTTTAAGAAATCAGAATTTATCAATACAAGGATATTTNTTTTTTTCTTTCTTTTTTGTTTTTACTGGTATTTTTTTTTTTTTTTTTTTTTTTTTTTTTTTTTTAGCATTTCATGGTACTTTCCATTATTTTGTTTTGAAAAAATGTTGTGGTCAAAATTAAATTCAATATTCTTTTAAGAAATCAGAATTTATCAATACAAGGATATTTTTAAAGGAAAATACTTGAAAAGGATAATTGATAGGTGAACTCACCAGTAAGATTAATTCAATTCCAAGCTAATTTACAAATATGTGCACCTCTGTGAAACAGCAGGGACTATCAACATTAAAAAGACAATAAGAGGAGAAGTCATTAACATAACAAACAACTCCGCCCCCTCCTCCAAAACAAACAAGAGCAAGGTGAATAGTAGATCACTCCACACAAGGTGAGTACTAGATTACTAAACAGGAGATGCTAATTAATTTCAAAAGTGTTTCAAGACATATTCACAGAAGGCATCATACTGAATTATCTGAGCTAAGTTTCAGGAGGGAATAGAAAATTTCAGGTGGTCAAATGCTTTAATAAATGCAAGTCAGAAAGTATGGCTATGTTTCTGAAACAATGAATTCCATGTGACTGTGACACTGAGGACTGGTGTGACCATGGAAGAGAAGACCAGGGGTGAAGGAGAAGAATGTAGAATGGTAATTTATATCCACAATGTGTCAAACGTTGTAATTTTTTTTCTAGGTCAGGAAGAGACTTTAAGGATTTCCAAGTGGACAAGAGACATAATCAGATATTTATGCTTTAGAAAAGTTAATTACAGAAAAATGCAGGAAATATTGGAAGAGACAAAATAAAGATGATATGCTGAACTTGGAAATTTAAAAAATTTTATCGAAGTGTAGTTTATTTACAATATTGCCTTAGTTTCA
Source organism: Neotragus moschatus (assembly GCA_006410615.1). Classification (NCBI taxonomy): domain Eukaryota; kingdom Metazoa; phylum Chordata; class Mammalia; order Artiodactyla; family Bovidae; genus Neotragus; species Neotragus moschatus. The sequence continues at coordinate 483,727 of SJYA01001938.1, read as the reverse complement.
GATTAGCATATAGATTTTTTTTTCAGATTATATTCCATTGTAGATTAGTACAAGATATTGGATATAATTCCCCAGGTTATGCAGTAAATCATTACTGCTTATCTATTTTATGTATAAGTTTGTATCTGTTAATCCCATACTTCTAATTTGTTCCTTCCCTTCTCCCAACCCTTTCCTCTTTAGTAATCATAAGTTTATTTTTTTGTGTTTTTGAATCTGTTTTGGTTTTGTACACAGGTTCATTTGTATTGTATTTTAGATTCCATATATAAGTGATGTTAAACAGTATTTGTCAGACTTAACTCACTCAGCATATTTTCTAGGCCCATCTATGTTGCTGAAAAAGGCAATATTTCAGTCTTTTTTATGGCTGAGAAATGTTCCAGGACATATATACACACACAATTTTAAGACCATTGTCTGCTGATGGGCACTTGGGTTGCTTCCATGTTTTTATTACTGTATATAGTGCTGTTATGAACACTGGGTTCCATGTATCTTTTGAAACTTTAATTTCTGTATTTTCTGGATATATACTAAGCAGTGAAATTGTTGGAGCATATGGTAGCTCTATTTTAAGTTTTTTTTTTTTTAAGAAACTATCATACTGTTTCCCACAGTGGCTGCACTAATTTACATTCCCACTAATAGTGCAGGAAGATTCCCTTTCCTCCACACCCTCTTCAGCATTTATTATCCATAGACTTTTTGATGATAGTTATTCTGCCTGGTTGTGAGGTAATACCTCATTGCTACTATGAATCATTTAGAACAGTTAACTTAAAAAAATTTATTTGGCTGCAAGGAGTCTTACTTGTGAAACTAAGGATCTTTGAACTTCTTTTCCAGCATTGGGATCTAGTTCATTGATCAGGGATTGAACTGGGGCGCTCTGCATTGAGTGTGGAGACTTAACATCTGGACCACCAGGGAAGTCCCCAGCTACTTTTTATTTAGAGTATATGCACTAGTTTGTCTTGAATATGTTTAGTTGTAATATCCATCAAGTGGTTTCTGAATGAAAGTGTAACAATTTGCATTCCTGCAAACAGTGAATGAGACTTTTGGTTGTTTTATACTCTTGACAACACATAGCTTTGTCCACCTTTTTAATTTTTGCCATTCTAATGGGTAGTCATGTCTCATTGTGGTTTTAGTTTGCATTTTCTTTATGTCACATCAATTTTCTTATGATTTACATGTTATTTTCCATCATTTAACTTTCAATCTACATGTATTCTTAAGTGAATCTCTTATAAACAGTATAAAAATTAGGCCTTTCTCTTTTTCAATGTAATTTGAAAATCACTCTAGTTGGGAAATTTAGTCCATTTATATTTAATATAATTATGGATTTGGCTGGAATTAAGTCTGCTATCTTGTTATCTAATTATTCTATCTATTCTTAATCTTTTCTATCTTCTTTTAGATTAAACAAGTTTTTATTATTCCCCTCTATCTAATTTTTGTAGTATATTTCTGGTGGTTAACAGTTTGCAACTTCATGAATAATATAAGAATCCTTTAATATTATAATTTTATATATTCTTCAATCTTTTCTTATTAATATTGCCATATATTTTACTTCTACATAAATTATAAATCCTTCAACATACTGATATTACCAATTGCTTTAAACTGTAAACTTTTTGTTTTTTAACATGCATTTCTTATCCTTTGGGGAGAACCAAGGGTAGATGGGCAGGGAGAACTAACTCTGCGTATAGGGATTCTATGAATTCCAATTCTATGAGTGATCTCTCTTGACAGAAGCAAATTTTCTCCACCCATGAAAGGCCTGTTTCTCTGCCAACACAGGCTCAGATTTGGCAACATTCCCAGCTGCCCTAGATTGCTGACCTTCTTGGAAGGGCTTGTTTTTTACTAGAATGTATTTTCTTCAGATTTGTTTGCATCCAAAGCTCTTTAGTGTGTTGAAAAAAAATATGTTTTTGGTCCACCCTTTTAGTTTTTACAGTTGGAGCAATGTAATAGGATGTGGAAAGATAAAAGTTTTAAGTAACCTATATTTTATGACTTTCATACAAAATACTCAAGAAATACTGAATTTTGTCAAAATATTACTATTAGTTATGAAGGATATAGGGTAACTTCATAAAAACTCCAAGTTTAGTGATATATTCAAGACACACAAGGTATAGTCATTTATCAAAATGTTTGTTATTACCATAAGGTATAAATGTTCTATGTCCACAAATTTCTCAAAATTTTTCATAGAATGAAATATGGTAACATTTGCAAAATGCTTTTCAAATTATACGTGTTTTGTGCATGCAGATTATTATAGTGCTCTACAATAAAATCCTCATTTTGGAAATGAGGATAGGTATGACATAGGAAGTCTTGATGGGACTGAAGATTTTATAAATAAACACACATGCACAAACACACACACACACACACACACACACACACATATCTGACCCTTCAACAATGTGGAGTTTAGAGGTGCTGATCCTCTGCAAAGTGTAAATTGGATGTATAACTTTACAATCGGCACTCCATATCCCAGGTTCCACATTCACAGATTCAACCAGCCAGAGTCATGTAGTACGGTGATATGTATATATTGAAAAAAATCCACATATAAGTGGATCTGTGTGGGAGTTGGTGATGGACAGGGAGGCCTGGCGTGCTGCGATTCAAGGGGTCGCAAAGAGGCAGACATGACTGAGCGACTGAACTGAACTGAACTGTGCAGTTCAAACCCATACTGTTCAATATATAGAAAGAGACAGAGACACTGCAGCAGAAGAGTGAATAGTTACTGTGTTCCAGGCATTAATTTATTGATTTATGCTTGGTACATAAACTAATTCACCCTTACCATAATCTGATCTCAGAAACAGTCACCATTATTTCCCCCATTTACAAATGAGAAAAATGAACACAGATTACTTATACAACTTGAATAAGATCATTTAATTAGAAAATGAGAAAAAGGATTTAATCTAACTGTAGAGCTGTCTTTATTTAAATAATTCTGTTATACTTTCTAAAGTTCTTCTGGCGCTCAGTACTGTGACTTTATGATGAAAAACAAAACAAAATCAGTTAACCTAAAAGTTTAAAAAATCCCAATGCTTTACTGAGTATAAAAGATGAGAGATGAATGGAGAGAAAGAAACAATAGGAGTGGTTCCCTTTAACTTCTAACACTAAAAGCATATAGGATACAACAAACACACATCTCAAGTCACGGTCAAAATGAAATTTTCTTTTCATTTGAATCCTTCCAGTTATAACTTGAATATCCCTGAAGTCCATACATAGGAACAACACTTAAAAAAGAAAGAATGGTGCTTACACGATCATGTACTTTAAACATACACAAATATGTAGTTCTTTTTTATTAAAATGGAGACATAAAAAGAAAAATACAGCAGGCTCCTCAGGAGGGTCATGAGCCGATATTTAGGATTCAAATTATGAACAGGGCTATAAGATGCCTGAAATGAGTAAAGAAAGGAGAGAAATGAAGCCATAAACCTTTTAAAAAACAGATTAAGATATCAGGGCCAGTTTGTCTAGTGTACTTTATTATAAATACAGTATCTGTTATTGCCATCAAGACAATTACATTGAAAACACTCTAGTTATTTTTCACCTCTCATGAAGGTATATGGCATGAGCTGTTAGGTCAAATTTCAGGAAGATTGTTTAACAATAGAGAACGTCGCGAAAAAATTTGTGAATTTAAATGTAGTTGTCCTGCCTGATCCATTAAAAAGACATAACATGAGTGAGCAGATAGTTCAGTTTTTTATTGAGTAATCAGAGACCACAGATACAATAAACAGAGATGCACAGATGTGGAAAACGGACAAATGCAGGCTCAATTACAATCTTTGAAATGAAAGTTTAAAAACATCTTAATTCATAAGACTTCATGATTAACTTATGGTATTAAACATGATCATTTTTTTCCTCAAGTTCCTCAGTGGCTCAGTGTTTGCTCACCACTCCCTCACCTCCCAAATTTATCAAGTCCCCATTACAGTGTAAAAATTCTACGGATATGAGAAGTTACTACATTCACTCAGACCTAGCCAAGATTACAAAGATGAAAGAAAGAACCAGCTGTAGCTCCACACAATAAATGATGAGGAATATCAGGTTAGCTGTGAGGGGCTCTGAAGAGAGAACATGGCAGACTTAGAAACAGAGGTGAAAATGGGAGAATGGTCTAGACAAGAAATTCCGAGAATACATTGTTAGAATGAGGTTGGAGAAATTCCTTCTGATGGCAATAAATGAGGAAATTCAGAATAGTGGTATCAAAATATGTATGTACCTTTGAAGCATATAAGAATATTTCACTGCCCTGGCTTGCTGTAATTCTCTCATCTCCTCATATAACAGCCTTGAATGAATAGTGCTTGGGGTATGATGGGAGAGGAAATGAACTCCCTGTTAGAGAGAACTGAGGTGGAAAAACCTCAGGTTGCTCAGGGGCAGAGAGGGGAAGAACATCCTTTCTCTTACTCTCTAATGCTTTACAAATATATTGCTACTCCAAAAGGAAATGTATGAGGCATGTAAAATCTTTCATAAGAGTTGAGTTTTGTAGGGAGCATTACTGCTATCCATAGGAATTCAAACTCAATATACTTGTCCCCTGCTTTGTAGTGGACAGTTTCGTGTATAGGACATACATTTTGCTTTAATAAAGGGAAAGGACATGGATAAGAATGTGAAGTGCAGGTTTTAATTGTTGGTCCTTGCTGTTAGTACAAACCAATTTTTATAAACATACAATTTGTTAGGCCACAATCTCCTTGACTGTAGAACAAAATATCATAAACCTGCTTAGAATTTTTAAGATGACTTTACACACAGATCAATTCTACCTTCGCAATAACCTTTAGAGTTATGTGAATTCCCTAGAATAGGTATCATTAGCCCACTGTACATATGTGAAACAATATCTGGGAAGCTAAGATATCAGAGCATCAGTTCAGTTTCAGTTCAGTCACTCAGTTGTGTCCGACTCTTTGTGACCCCATGGACTGTAGCACACCAGGCCACCCATCCATCACCAACTCCGGGGTTTACTCAAATCATGTCCATTGAGTCAGTGATGCCATCCAACCATCTCACCCATTGTTGTCTCCTTCTCTTCCCATCTTCAATCTTTCCCAGGATCAGGGTCTTTTCCAGTGAGTCAGTTCTTTGAATCAGATGGCCAAAGGATTGGAGCTTCAGCTTCAGCATCAGTTCTTCCAATGAATATTCAGGGTTGATTTCCTTTNGACAATATACAGCCTTGACATACTCCTTTTCCTATTTGGAACCAGTCTGTTGTTCCATGCCCAGTTCTAACTGTTGCTTCCTAACCTGCACACAGATTTCTCAGGAGACAGGTAAGGTGGTCTGGTATTTCCATCTCTTTAAGAATTTTCCACAGTTTGTTATGATCCACATAGTTAAAGGCTTTGACATAGTCAATAAAACAAAGTAGATGTTTTTCTGGAACTCTTTTGCTTTTTTGAAGGTCCAGCAGATGTTGGAAATTTGATCTCTGGTTCCCATGCCTTTTCTAAATCCAGCTTGAACATCTGGAAGTTCACAGTTCACATACTGTTGAAGCCCGACTTGGAGAATTTTGAGCATTACTTTGCTAGTGTGTGAGATAAGTGCAATTGTGCAGTAGCTTGAGCATTCTCTGGCATTGCCTTTCTTTGGGATTGGAATGAAAACTGACCTTTTCCAGTCCTGTTGCCACTGCTGAGCATATCCCATAGCTAATACGAAATAGATATAGGAAGGCTAGGATACTTTACTCCTGGTTTTCTGACTATAAACTTACTTTTGTTTATGCACTGCCCAATTTCTTTGCACTCTTTAACATTCATTTAGTACTATCACACACAGAATTGCTACTAGCAAGTTCAGTTAATTAAAAACACGTTGTAATTCCACTGAGAAGTTCTAACAGTAATTGAAGATTTTATATTTCCATTAAGTCTTTGTTTATTCTGTGAAAATTGCTATATTTTAAAAATAATCATATTGAAAACATATCAGGTTTTCATGAACCACTCAATCTACTTTTGATCCTTATCATCTGCCACTTATCTACCATGAATTGACTGCCTTAAAAATATACATGTTACCTTATGTGAGTATTCCTTTGCACACACTATGCTTTCTATCACAAAAGGTCTTCTCCTGATTCAGGAGATTCTTGCGTATCATCCCAAACTGACCTGTTAACTCCTAGAAGCCCTTTCTAATCTTAGTGGCTCCTGGAAAAGTCATCCATTCCTTTATTTGTGCTGTTATTTTATCTGAAGCAAAATTCTGTCCATATGTCTTTTTTTTGTGTGTGAGCATGGACCATACTGTATTCTTAAAACCTGTAGTACTGCATTAGAGAAGGACTCCTACTGGAGTCTCAATAAATATTTATTAAACTGAATTGAATTGAAATACTCCAGACTTCAGCATATAACTTAAAATTCTCATATTCTTGTAATATTTAAATAGGTACAATTATTGCTGGGAGAAACATCAATAACCTCAGATATGCAAATGATACCACCTTTATGGAAGAAAGTGAAGAAGAACTAAAAAGCCTCTTGAAAGTGGAAGAGAAGAGTGAAAAAGTTGGCTTAAAACTCAACATCCAGAAAACTAAGATCATGGCATCTGGTCTCATCATTTCATGGCAAATAGATGGAGAAACAGTGGAAACAATGACAGACTTTATTTTTGGGGGGTTCCAAAACCACTGAAGATGGTGACTGTAGCCATGAAATCAAAAGACACTTGCTCTTTGGAAGAAAAGTTATGACCAATGTAGACAGCATATTAAAAAGCAGAGACATTACTTTGCCTACAAGGTCTGTCTAGTCAAGGCTATGGGTTTTTCCAGTAATCATGTATGGATGTGAGAGTTAGACTATAAAGAAAGCTGAGTGCCGAAGAATTGATGCTTTTGAACTGTGGTGTTGGAGAAGACTCTTGAGAGTCCCTTGGACAGCAAGGAGATCCAGCCAGTCCATCCTAAAGGAGATCAGTCTCGGGTATTTGTTGGAAGGACTGTTGTTGAAGCTGAAACTCCAATACTTTGGCTACCTCATGTGGAGAGCTGACTCATTTGAAAAGACCCCGATGCTGGGAAAGATTGAGGGCAGGAGGAGAAGGGGATGACAGAGGATGAGATGGTTGCATGGCATCACTGACACGATGGACATGGGTTTGGGTGGACTCCAGGAGTTGGTGATGGACAGGGAGGCCTGGCGTACTGCACTTCATGGGGTTGCAAAGAGTCAGACGTGACTGAGTGACTAAACTGAACTGAATGGAACCTACTCTTATTTACTTTACTGAGTCAGCAACATTTAATATCATGATGCATACAGCAAAATGCTGTGATTTAAAATTGAAATACATATTTAACTGAAATTTTAAGAGTACTTATTTTATAAAAATTCAGGGATTCCATGATAGCCCCAATGTGTAGGACATTTTAGATTAGTGGTATGGAGGACACTTTCACCTATTCAACTTGCCACAGATCTAGTCAGTTTTTCTCAGTCCTCCTCAAAGCAAAAGGTTGAGTGGTCTCAGTGCTGAAGATGATAAATATATGTACAGAATGGTACTCAGGCTCTGTCTTTCCAGTGACCTACCTCTCAGCAATTCTCACTACCAGACATAAGGAAGCACTTCTCCTGCTTCCTTCCTGCTGTCTAAACAGTGCAATGAAGGAATCCCTTACTTTCTCTTCTGTGTCACTTTTTTTTTTTTTTGAGTTCAATTTTTCTAATTCGAACCACTGAGAGGAAATGTAAAGTTTTCATGAAATAGAAACAAAAGTCTCATTGCTGTGAGAAAAACAGAACTAAAACTATATATGTTCAAATTTATTATACCAGGAAGATTTTATTGCAATAAAAATGATGCTTGTCAAGTCAAGGAAATTTTCATAGGGTCTAGGTCAAGAGGTTACATGATGGTTCTGAGATTATCACTGTGGTTCTGTTCAGGCCTCATCAATATGAAGAGCACCTTTAGGGTGGGAGCCTCAGACTCAGCCCATTTGCAGAAACAGCTTTTCACTTATATAAGTAAGGATTAATATATATGGACACACATGCATACATTGTGCTTGATCATTTCCAAAGGCTTTTTCTAGTCCCAGTTACAGTGATGTTCTTCAAAGTTTATTGGGCAAGGAACACACATGGTTACCTTTATAAGATACAAGATTACCTTTTCAATCTTTTAAATTTTTACTGGATTCTAAGCTCTTACATCTTGGCCTTTGGGCACTTTCCTTGATAAAGCCCTCCTATCTTCCAGTTCAACAAAGACAAAAGATTTTGGATATGATTTTTTTTCTCTTTTTATACTTTGTGGCCACATCTCATGGTATGTGGGATCTTAGTTCCCCAACCAGAGACTGAACCTGAGCCCCTGAAGCAGAAGCACAGCGTCTTAACCACTAGACCACTAGGGAAGTCCTAGGAGAAGAATTTTCAACTGGAGAAGAGGTTTCAATTGCATTGGCCCAGAGAACAATTTATGGAAGTCCACACAAATTGCTCAGAGATTAACCCCTGCCTTTTAGCTGGTGGTCATCAGTTTGAGTCAGACAGAGGTGAACAGTGTTCAAAAGGTTATCATTTTGGAAGCTAGTATGAAATTTCTGGTATCTTGCATCTAATTGTCTGAGGTCCTCCTATTCAAGCTATTTGAGGGAACAGATCCAAATCTTAACTCCAACAGTTACTCTAAATGGAAGCTTTTGTGTAAAGAACAAGTGCTAAATAAACTGTAAATTACACTTCTTGCATTAATGGAAGATATCTTCTCAGATAAGGCTGGAAGTAAACTGGGGAGCGGTGAGTGATGGAAGTGGGCAAGGTCTGCTGTTCAACACAAAAGGCCTCTAAATATTTAAATTCTACCCTGGGTCCCTCACAGGTGATTATACCATTTGATGTCGAATTCCTCTCCTGGATGGCATAGTCATGTCCTCCTTCCGACTCAGGGAGAAAGTCTTACCTCCCTATCTATTGCTTTGTCTACCTTTGACAGTTATCAATCTTTAAGGATAATAAAAAGCTTTCCAACAGAAAAATTTAGGAATCTAGGCATGGTTGACATGTGCACACACACTCACATATGTGTAGAAAGAGGAGAGAGAACCAATTCATACTGAATTTCTGAATATTCAATTAGGGCCAGATAATATTTTGTTGTTTTTGTTGATTGCTTTATTTTGATTAGAGAAGCTTTTGGGTGTGAATCAGTAAAATATTTGCTAAAATTTTCTACTTGACATTTCATGCATAGATACTATTAGAATAAGTCTTGTCTACTTCATTTATGAATTTAACATGTTATACATAAACGGACTCACAAATATTAATTCAAATTAGACCTAACTAGGGAACTGGCACCCCACTCCAGTGTTCTTGCCTGGAGAATCCAAGGGACAGGGGAGCCTGGTGGGCTGCCATCTATGGGGTCGCACAGAGTCGGACACAATTGAAGCGACTTAGCAGCAGCAGCAGCAGGTAGAATTCAGAAATAAAAGAGACTGAAGATTAGTTTGTTTAAAAAAATTCAAGGTTTCTAAAATTTAATGAGTAGATTTAAATTTTACAGGGCTGCTATCTCATTCAATTGTTACCCAAAACTACAAAAGTTTCCATCTCCAAATTCACCCTTCATTCACAACCTATGTATCATAAAAACCTAGACTCTTAATTTTGGGTGGCTATAAAGTCTTTTTGGTGAAAGCAATGGATCTTCTGCCCAGAAAAAATTATACCTAACACACAAACCAAAGAAATTTCCACAGAATTGAGGGAATTCCCCCATTTTCTAAAACCCATCCATGATCAATCCATCCATCCCCCTGAAGGGTACTTGAACCACAGGTTAAATATTCCTGAAAAAGGTATCAGCTTAGGCAACTTCTAACAAGAGTACATTCTCCATGTCTTTATCAATACCAAAAAAAAAAAAAAAAAAAAAGTGAGAAAGCAATGTGCCTCTCAAAATGAGCAGAAATAAAGATTACTGGTTTAATCAACACAATTATTTGTTCTTGAAAATGGTAAATACATGTTTGTACCAAGTTTTCTACTTCTCTTCCATCTCAAAATTTGAGGGCTTTAGAGTATAGTCAATTTCAAGACCAAACAGGCTATGATTTTGCTAAAAGATAACTTGGCAAATAGACTGAGTTCTTATAATCCTCTAAAGCTTCAAGAGGCCAACTTGGACAAAAATGAAAAAAAAAAAAAAAAGAATCAATTTTTAGTCAGCAAGAGCTACTGAAAAATTAATTTCAATTAGAGACTTGAATCAATTTGAACTTAAAAAAATGTTATTCTTCTTTCTAAAATTACCTTATTTCATTTTAGACATACATTATGTCTATATGTTAGATGTATTAATATATATAGTTGACAAAAATATCTGCCTCTCACTTAAAAACAAAACAAAAATTTACCATTAGTAACAGCTGAAAATTTCCAACAAACATAACTCAAAAGTTATAAAAGTTGTTTAGACTAGTTGCCTGGAAGGACTCAGCAGAAAGGTTTTCATGTGCACCGTGTTCAAAACTTTAACTCAAAATTCCTTTTAGACGACTTTCTCAGCCAGTCGTCAAAACGTACCTCAATACGAAGTATGTTGTCTCTCCATAAACCTGGGGCAAGGCCTCAAATTGGAACCGGAAGCCCTATCAGCTAGTGGTCCAAGCCCTCGACCAGAGTAGGTGAACTTCCGGGACCCAGACGCTGCTAGCTATGCCTCACGCTCCCAAAATACTGGGTTCCAGAGTCCTAGCCCAGGTCCGGAGCAGGAAGCTGGATTATCCCATGTCAAGTCTGTTTCACTCCTCGCGTCTTTCAATCCAAGAAGCTTGAGTGAGGAAGTTTGAACTTGGAGTTGGCTCAGTGTGGGCTGCGGTCCGGACCTGCGGTGAGAACGCCCAAGTTGCGCTTGACCTGGGGGTGTTGTTGCCTCTTGGCGTTTTTGCATTCACACTCCAGCCAGATCCTGGTGAGGACCTGGTAAACAGCGGGAGGAGGAGCACATGGACTATGGGCTCCCGGGCCTCCACTGCTTCCTCCTGGAGGTGCAGTGCCCTGAAGACCCAGTGGAGCCATGTGTGGCCTGTAGGTTGGCTCTGGGTGGTGTGGGTTTGAGGCCCACTTCCAGGGCTGGTGCCTATGGACAGCATGGTTTGGGGGGTCGTGCTCAATTTAGATGTCCCACAGAGCTGATCAGTAAGCTGCCCCTTGGTCACCCTAACACCTCCTAGCCACCCCTGGTTTGCCAACAAAAATCTGTCTAGTCAAAGCTGTGTTTTTTCCAGTAGTCAGGTATGGATGTGAGAATTGGACTATAAAGAAAGCTGGGTGCTGAAGAATTGATGCTTTTGAACTGTGGTGTTGGAGAAGACTCTTGAGGGTCCCTTGGACTGCAAGGAGATCCAACCAGTCCATCCTAAAGGAAATCAGTCCTGAATATTCATTGGAAGGACTGATGCTAAAGCTGAAACTCCAGTACTTTGACCACCTGATGGGAAGAACTGACTCATTGGAAAAGACCCTGATGCTGGGAAAGATTGAAGGTGAGAGGAGAAGGGGACAACAGAGGATGAGATGGTTGGATGGCATCACTGACTCAATGGACATGAGTTTGAGTAAACTCGGGGAGTTGGAGATGGACAGGGTGGCCTGGCGTGCTGCAGTCCATGGGGTTGCAAAGAGTCTGCCACAACTGAGCGAGTGAACTGAACTGAACTGACTGAAACAAAAGGATTAAGCTTTGGAATAATGTAAGTAGTTGTTGGTGAGAAAAATTTAAGCATTAGGTAACTAGAATTGTTAAAAATGAATTTCTGGCAATGTAGGGTGTGACTTTTCTGATAAGAGTCTGTAAGTCTAATGACATCCAAATAGCATTAAGCAATGGGAAAGGAGCCCGTTTCTGAATATGCACACACTGTGCTCAGTCACTCAGTCATGTCCAACTCTTCGAGAGTCCATGGAACGTAGCCTACCAGGCTCCTCTGTCCATGGGATTTCCCAGGCAAGAATACTGGAGTGGGTTACTGTTTCCTACTCCATCTCTGGTATCAATCAGTTGGTTAATGTCTGGCCTGAATGACTAGTCCTAGTTATAAATCTACAGCTAAAATTCTGTTCATTTTGACCAAGGAGCTGTATGTGCTATATAACAGAAGTTTGATGTTAGCAGTTATTATAACCTTATTAATACAATCAATAAATATTATTTGAAATGTTCCCCAAATGCAATATATTAGTTAATTCTCTTATAAACTCAAAATAACTTATTTGTGTGTTAAAGTGGCATATCTTAAAAGGACTAAAGATCACTCTTATTTGTGCACACATACTGAGTGTGCAATTACTATTAACCTTTTCATTTTCTTGATCTAATATTGGTGAAAACTGATATTAGCTGACTAAAAGATATTATTTTGCCAACATTTATCAATTTAAAGAAACTTTTGGATCAGTAAATATGTCTTTTATACAAGTATTTCATGTACTTAAAGTAAATTCTCTGAATTACATAGGATATATGGACATCATATTCCTTTTACTGTTTGCTCAGGGTAATTTTTCTTGCCTTTCAGTCTGCAAGATTGAAAATCATAGTCTCATAGTCTTTTCAGCTAAGGATATCTCTATTATCTTGAATTTCATTCGAACTTTGATAGTATTATTAGTGAAAACTTTAGGTAATTTTAATGACCAGAATTGAAATGGGAAGCCAAGACATTTATTTTGAAAAAAGGAGAACAGAGAACTTTGTAAACATGCTTCTCAGGGAGCAGTTATTAATAGCATTCTTCCCCCTTCCAGTTCTCCAATTTTTAAGTAAAGCTGTTGAGAATATTTGTCTAAGAAAATTATAGGAATTTAAACATTAAATAATCAGGTTCATAATATATCCCAATTTTTGTCAGAAATGCTAACTACTATTCAGCTAATTTAATAGATTTCTATACTTTATTTATATTTTTTGTGCTAAAAATATTTTCCATAAGCCTAATTTACTAGGGAAGCATTCTGAGAAATAGAATGTCTTTTGATGAATGCTTACTCTGAGCATGTACACAGTTGGTGATTTGTTTTGTATTTTGTACTCAATACCGGTTGCAAAAAGAAAAAAAAAAAAAAAACTTGATTATCTTTCTACAAGTCATACATGGTTCAGTGAATGCCCAAAGCAAATGACCACAGAACTCTAAAATAGTAGGAGTTTTAGGATTATGATATTTAGGTTTCATTTATTTTATCCATCGATTTTTCATTAGGAAACCAGTAATGAGAATGAGAGAATTCAGGAGTTTAAAAAAAAATCAAATTAACACCCTGCTGATTGCAATAAAGAACTATGAAGTAATCTAATACCTGCAACCTAGATAAAGAAGTTTGCNACCACAGAACTCTAAAATAGTAGGAGTTTTAGGATTATGATATTTAGGTTTCATTTATTTTATCCATCGATTTTTCATTAGGAAACCAGTAATGAGAATGAGAGAATTCAGGAGTTTAAAAAAAAATCAAATTAACACCCTGCTGATTGCAATAAAGAACTATGAAGTAATCTAATACCTGCAACCTAGATAAAGAAGTTTGCATCAATTATAATGGCATTATACATAAAAGCAAAGGTCAGTTCTGCTCAATACATTTGGCCTATTAATTCACACTAGAAAACTGTGGTTGCCTAAGTAGTCATGCTCTGGACTTGTAAAGGCCTCCAAACCCAGTTAAGGTGACAGGAAAAAAAGAGAAAAAGAGCAACCTAGCAATTTTCAGCAGGGAGTACAGTCTTCAGAAAGCTGGGGCTGCTTTTACCCCAATCACAGGTTAAACCAATTTGATTTATAACAATGAAAGCACCTTCTGCTTATTCTTGAGTTACAGCACATCCCTGTGTAAACACCCATACAATAGAAAACCAAGACAGGTGATATGCAGCAGAACAAAGCAGCAAGGCCAAGCAAAGGAAATTCTGCACTAAGATGAAATTTTATCAGCTTATTTAATTAAAAGGTGGTAGTTAGGGTCAGTAGAAAACTATAAGCAGACACTTTCAATAAACTACGTAAGAAAAAATTCATATCCAAGGAGCTGTCTTTAGTAATATTTATCTCAGATATCATTGAAAAATTCTGGTTTGGCTCACTGGTTTTGGACTGTAAGAGACAGAGACTTTATACATTGTTTAAAATATCTCCTCTAATGTAGGTTGATTAGGTAAAATATGAAAATATTATCCTGCAACATTCTTTCTTTTCCCTCCCAAAGCACTGTAATGTAACTTTTTAAAAAAACATTTAATTGTTTTTCTTTAGTTTTTGGAATGAGGTCTGAGAAAGTGTTTGTCTCATCAAAATAATATGTAGGTACTCCACACATATCACATGTAATTCCCATTGTTTTCTATTTTAAAGCAAAGAGAAAAATTAATTTTTTTCATATTATAATCATTATTAAGTTTTTTGCAGAATTGATAGGGAAATGTACAAGGACTCAAAGCTTGGTTGCATCAAATAGTAGATCAAATCCAGCTCAAAAAATTGAACAGCTCTTGTACTCCACTTAATTGAAAAATGGGGGTAATAAACCCACCTATGATTATTTCACAAGGTTGATTCAGGGTTCCTTTAAGGAACATGTTCCTAGAAATGCTTTGAGAATTATAAAATCTCATCCTACTAAAGAGCAGTGGTTTAGTCGTTCAGTCATGTCTGATTCTTTGTGACTCCATGGACTGTACCCTCCTCTGTCCATGGGATTTCCCAGGTAAGAATATTGAAGTGGGTTGCCATTTCCTTCTCCAGGGGATCTTATTGACCCGGGGATGGAACCTGGGGTCTCCTGCGTTACAGGTAGTCTCCTGCATTTCAGGCATATTCTTTACCTACTGAACCACCTGGGAAGCCAAAATCATACAATTTGATTTGAAATAATACCAATGTATTGGGGGTGACTTACGTTGCATACAGAGCCCCCTGAAATAGGCAATACATACATCATCTGAATTATCAAAGAGAAAATGATTTTGGAACTTCACTAGCAGTCTAGGGGTTAAGACTCCACACATCCAGTGCATGGAATGCAGATCAGTCTTTGGTCAGGTCACTAGGATTCCACATACTGGTCAGTGCAGCCAAAAACAAAACAGACAAACAAACAAAAAACAGAGAGGAAATAGTTTCATCTTGCTTAAGTCACAAAAGTTGGTCTCCATTTGCCATGGTTCTGGTTCATCCACGCGAGAGTTAATCATGGTGTTTGAAGACATTTTTTTTCTGAAAGGTAGAAATCTCTAGTCAGAAGGCTACTGTCAGAACACAAGATACAGCTAAGAGTTTCACTTCCACACATATGTGTCTGTATGAAGAGTGAAGTGAAATAGGACTATTGAATCATTTTTCACAATAGAGTTTTGGTATCTAGAGTTTGAAAGGGAACTGGAGGATAGTTTTTCTAGTTCAAATTTCCTGTTCCATGTATAAATTCCCCCTTTAGAGTGAAATAGTGTATCAGTTCATTTCAGTTCAGTTGCTCAGTCACGTCTGACTCTTTGTGACCCCATGAATCGCAGCACGCCAGGCCTCCCTGTCCATCACCATCTCCCAGAGTTCACTCAAACTCACGTCCATTGAGTTGGTGATGCCATACAGCCATCTCATCCTCTGTCGTCCCCTTCTCCTCCTATCCTCAATCCCTCCCAGCATCAAAGGCTTTTCCATTGAGTCAACACTTCACATGAGGTGGCCAAAGTACTGGAGTTTCAGCTTTAGCATCATTCCTTCCAAAGAAATCCCAGGGCTAATCTCCTTTAGAATGGACTGGTTGGATCTCCTTGCAGTCCAAGGGACTCTCAAGAGTCTTCTCCAACACCACAGTTCAAAAGCATCAATTCTTTGGCGCTCAGCCTTCTTCACAGTCCAACTCTCACATCCATACATGACCACTGAAAAACCATAGCCTTGACTGGACGGACCTTTGTCGGCAAAGTAATGACTCTGCTTTTGAATATACTATCTAGGTTGGTCATAACTTTTCTTCCAAAGAGTAAGCGTCTTTTAATTTCATGGCTGCAGTCACCATCTGCAGTGATTTTGGAGCCCCCCAAAATAAAGTCTGACACTGTTTCCACTGTTTCCCCATCTATTTGCCATGAAGTGATGGGACCAGATGCCATGATCTTCGTTTTCTGAATGTTGAGCTTTAAGCCAACTTTTTCATAGCTTGTGTAATTGCATTTCATGGCAATATAGGCAATATGAATTTAACACAGGAAGATAATAAAATAATTGATCAACATTGTTATGGAAATCAAACAATATTGATGGTTTATTGCTGTCCATGTATTTTCGGTCATTTTGTGTGAAGTCCATGTCTCTTCCTTCCCTCTCCCCTTCTTCAGGTGTAAGGCTGGCATCATAGTCTGAAGATTTTTTCATCTTCTCCTAGTCCCACCTCCTCCAATAAGTCTCTTACACTCTGAATTCATCTTAGGGTACGTGCCTCTGTGAAACTGAACTTTAATGCAAGTTTTATAAAGAGATCTGATGAAAAGGAACTAAAATTTTCATTCATGATTTGTGATTGAAGAGCTCTGAAGCAGGCTAGGAAGGAGGGAATTTTTTTAGAAATTTTATTGAAGTATAATTGATTTCTGCTGTATATAGTAAAGTGATTCAGTTATGTATATGTGTGTATATATCTATATACATGCAGTCTTTTTCATATTCTTTTCCATTATGATTTATCACATGATATGGAATACAGTTCCATGTGCTAGAATGTAGGACTGTGTTGTTTATCCATCCTATATATAAAGTTTGCATCTGCTAATCCCAAACTCCCAATCCATCCTTGTCTGTGAATCTGTTTCTGTTTTATAGATAAGTTTGTGTCATACTTTTAGATTTTACATATAAGTGATACCATGTAGTATTTGTTTTTCTTACTTCATTTAGTATGATAATCTTTAGACCCATCCATGTAGCTGCAAATGGCATTATTTCATTCTTTTTTTATCTCTGAGTAGTATTCCATTGTATACATGTACCACCTTTTCTTTATCTGTTCATCTGTTGATGGACATTTAAGTTATTTACCTGTCCTGGCTATTGTGAATAGTGCGTCCATGAACATAGGGATGTGTGTATCTTTTTGAATTAGAGTTTTGTCTGGATATTTTCCCAGGAGTAGGATTGTTGGATCATATGGCAACTGTCTTAATTTTTTGAGGAACCTCTATACTGTCTTCCATAGTAGATGTGCAAATTTACATTCCCACCAACAGTATAGGAGGGTTCCAGAAGGAATGTAAATTGCTTTGGAGGAAAAATATTATCCTAATATATATCATCATCTCATTTTATCCCTGTTATGAATTTTTTTTTTGTTAAAAGCATGTAACTGACTTTTCCTTGTAAATTTGTATGCATTTTGTATACATGTAAAATTCATGTAGCTCAAATTTACATGTGAAGTAAATTTATGTTCTGGGAATGCAATAGCAATTTGAGCAGTGTTGACATCTAGTGTGGACTGAAATTTGAGGTTACCTATAGAAGGCTGATCTCAAGCATGTTACATAGAGATGGGAAGACCAGAAATGGCAAAATGTTAAAAATTGATAGCTGGACAGTATGTTGAAAAGGAGATACAGTAGTTGGAAGAGTCAATGATACATTGTTTTTGACAAGGGTATCTCTGGTTAAAGGATCCACAAAAAACAGCCAAGAGAAACTTCACACTATATATGGTAGTGGAGAGTCGAGGTAGCGGAGAAAGATGATGAATTCTGTTTGAAACATGACTGAGTACAGTACTTCTCATTCAAGATGAGTGTGCAAAAATTTATAAAATGTGTGAGGAAAGTTAACTGTGAGAGGTAATAAAATACTTAATATATGCAAGCATTCTGGAATTGAATTCACCATAAAGATTAAAAATACTATGAAAGTGAAAACGTTAGTTTCTCAGTCATGTCCGACACTGTGCAATCCCATGAGCTGTAGCCTGCCACACTCTCTGTCCATTGGATTCTCCAGGCAATGCAGGGATCAAACCTGGGTCTCCTTCATTGTAGGCAGATTCTTTACCATCTAAGCCACCAGGAAAGCCCAATATATACTATAGCAGTATATATTTTGACTTTAAAGTGAGTGTGTTAAGAATTCTCAATGGGATTTTTTTTTTAAAAGAGTGCAACCCATGAAAAAGAGCAGTGGAATTTGAAATAATAGTACATAAAAAAGAACAAAGTACAGTCAGATATAAATAACAGCTTTAGAAATGAAAAGTATATAAGAAAAGAAGCATAAAAATAAGAAGAAATACAATTGAAAAGAGTTAGGAAACTCAGTGATAATAATGAGGAATTTATCCAGATAAAGAGACTGAAAGATAAAAATGACCAGTTAAGACAGCTTCTGTGAAAGTACAGTCCATGGAATTCTCCAGGCCAGAATACTTGAGTGGGTGGTCTTTCCCTTCTCCAGGGGATCTTCCCAACGCAGGGATCAAACCCAGGTCTCCCACATTGCAGGCAGATTCTTTACCAGCTGAGCCACAAGAGAAGCCCAAGAATACTGGTGTGGGTAGCCTGTCCCTTCTCCAGCAGATCTTGCCAGCCCGGGAGTTGAACCAGGATCTGTTACATTGCAGGCAGATTCTTTACAATCTGAACTATCAGGGAAGCCCTTAAGACAGCTTCTAACAGAAGTTAATAGAAGCTTCAAAAGGAGGACAGAGAGAATGAAGGAGAAGTGTATTTAAACAGAAAGTTCACCAAAAAGAAGTAAAAGCAAAAGTCGCAGGAGTCTCCTCAGGAGAATGGAATGGAAGACCCATCTGCCTCCTCCAAACCCAAGGAAAAAAAAATCTTTTTCCAGTCAGGAGTTGGTTTGTAATGGTCTTGAAGAGACAGCTGGCAGTGGAAGTCTTCCCAAGAGGAGGAGGTCTCCTTAAATAGGAACCAGTTAGTAACCCTGAGAGTCAGGAAGCAACGTGTCTCCCCACCTCCCCCGGAAAAAGAGAAAATTCTTCTCCAAGGAGGACCTAAAGAGGCTTATTCCAGGAAAAGCAGCAGCTCCAAGAAAAAGAAAAAGCTGTAAACATTATCCCAGGAAGAGTAGAATGGACCTTTCCCTGCTGGGGCATACCCTGCAGATATTTCCCATCCCATCTCCAGTAGCCCAATACAAATAAAAGCAATTTCACAAAGAAAAAAAAGTTTCATCCATTTAACATGTTTACTAAGGGTCTACCTGGATGAGTTTCTCTTCTGATCATAGAGAATATTTAAGCAAGAAAAATTGGCCAGTCCTACACTAACTTCATACTTTATGCATCAACATTTCCAAAACTGAAGAAATACCTGAGGACTCAGAGTGTGAAGCAGAACTGAGCATAAGCAATAAAAATGAATCCGAACTCAGATACACTGATGACTTTCGTTTTTATTGTTTATAAAAAAGTCCCTTGAACTTAGTTTAATTTTCAGTGTTCATCTTTTTCCCTTCATTGTTTTTTCCTGTATGTCTTCTTTTCATAACTCTTTATTATTCTAGCTGCAAATTGTGCATTTACTCGATGAAGATGTTTTTCTTTCTTTTAATATATTCATAATCATAGCTATCTGTTTACTATTCTGATTAAAACCTTTGCAGATGCTGAGGGTGTCTCACTTACAGCATATTATAAAATAGTTTTAAAACCTCAGAGTCATTGCTTTTATTTGTAGGGTGTAACTTTAATTTCTCATATTGTGTTCAAGGTGCCTTATTTTTCCAGTTTTCTCAATTTATTACACTTCTCGTTTCCATTTTTGTTGACTAATTTTAATGAAGATATTATTTAAGTATTTACCACTTCAAGCTAAATTTTATAAAGTTAAAAAGAAACATAGTTTTAAGAATCAATGCCAACAAAAGCATGAAATATAAAGATTATACTATACAGGATTACAAATTAAGTAAACGGTTACCTCTTCACAACTTTTTTTTTAATATAAATTTATTTTAATGAAACTTTTTTTTGAAACCTTAAAACATAATAAAATGCCTTATGGAAGAAATACTATTTTTTAAATGTATTAGTCATTTCCCATTAGTTTATTTCATGATATATCTAATAGAATGATGAGATAAGAGGTTATATCCTATTCAAGACTGGCCTCCCATTGTCCATTCAAAAATGAGTTTTTAGTAAAATATGAATCAATGTGGGAGGAATGCTGTTTTTAATTTAAGAAATATTAAAGTAAAATAAAAATTTGTGACTCATAAAGACACTTCGTTTTACACTTTGGTACTTTTCTTACTAATGGTACTTAAATGTTTTAAGATTGATGTATTGAAAAGATGATATAATTTTAATTCAAAGTTTCAAAAAGAAAGCCTAAATCCAACTTGAAAACCTAGAATTCTTACTGGGTATCAATGTATTTGTATGGATGTAATGTTTATCATCAACAAAGAAACACAACAGAGTCATCGCATTGAGTAAGACAATTACTAATAAAGCAACTCAAACTTATATTACCTGTGCACGCACACTAGAATACCAATGGAAATGGAGAAATTAACTCTTGTTTTATCAAGCTTCTGGCTATTATTATTATTAGGAACCCTTACAAGCAAAGCAAATGGGAATATTCTCTCCCTGAAACTTTTGGTCAGGGTGATTCAAGTGGCAGATTCAGTGTCAAATGGGAGGGGCTTCTGTGGATCATTCTTATTTTTACTCAACCACAAACTACCCACACCTGCTAAACAGAAGCCAAAGAGGCAGGTGGAGGGAAAAATGTTCTAGACCAAGGTGTAGGTGTCAGGTCTGTTAAGGGATTTACCATGCCACCCACGCACACAGAGATTTCAATAAAAGGAATTTAATCCTTTGGGTAATTGGCTCTAACATCCAGTTCACTAGGTATTTTCTTCTTTGTAGAAGACATAGCAAACATAAAAAATATCATCCTGTATGGTTTTTTGGAAGTTAAAAGGATTTGTGACTTTTAATAAGAGACCTGAGAAGTAAGCTAAAACTAGAGTATTTGTTCATTTCTATAATTTGCAACTTTTATAAAGAAAGCCAGGAGAGGGGCTGAACTAAGTTTTGTGCTATGTTCAATAGAAGCAGTGAGCCACATCCATATCAAGAGAAAAGCAAAGAGGGATTTAGCAAGAAAGAAAATATGTGGTATTTAATTTCTCTAAATACATAATTAAATTCTGAATGCTAGGTGATTGCTTTCATATTCAAGAGGAAGTCGTGAATGACCAGCTCAAATTACATACTCTTCATGTCACTTGGCCCTGAGTCTTTCCTTCAATGAGCTCTGCCTAACTGGTGACCACGGCCTAACTGGTGATGATGTCATGACCAGCTTGCATTTCTGCATGCTGTGAACTGGTGGAGTCTCATCTCCAAGTAAATATTTTCATCTTCAATAGTTCCAACTTGATCAAATAATGATTCTATATAACTTTAATTTCTCTACGGATCTCCTTGCTGAAATCCAGTCCTTTGTAGCACTACAAAAGAAAATGACTGGCTTAAATTCCACAGTTCTCAGTTCAAAATGTGGATTGAAAAAGTAGAACCACTCTATGACTATGTTATTTTATTTATTTATTTTTTTCTGTTGTAGACAAGGGTGGGAAAGGACTTAGGGGTCCTGGACCAGCATAAACAGTGCACAATATTGTAAAGACAAGTGCTCCACAGTGAGGCCATGAATATATGGAAAAAAAGCTATACCAGAGATGAAGACTGATTTAAAATGGAGTTTTCCCAGTTTGGGACTTCCCTGGTGGCTCAGATGGTAAAGCGTCTGTCTACAATGCGGGAGACCTGGGTTCAAGCCCTGGGTCGGGAAGATTCCCTGGAGAAGGAAATGGCAACCCACTCCAGTACTCTTGCCTAGAAAATCCCATGGACGGAGGAGCTTGGTGCAGGCTACTGTCCATGGGGTCGCAAAGAGTGACTTCACTTTTCCCAGTTTGGGGAGGAGTGATGTATAAACTTTCAGAATTAAGTTATAAGTGTAAATGGACTAATATTGAATTGTAGAATTTCTCTCTCACTTTTGGAAATTGTGTGTTTAAATCAGATATGATTAGAAATAGAAAAATAAAGAAATGTGCTATTCATTACCCCCAGTGTCTTTTTGATAAAGGTGAAAGAGGAGAGTGAAAAAACTGGCTTAAAACTCAACTTTCAAAAACTAAGATCAGGCATCCAGTCTCATCACTTCATGGTAAATAGATGGGTAACAATGGAAACAGTGAGAAACTTTATTTTCTTGGGCTCCAAAATCATTGCAGATGCTGACTGCAGCCATGAAATTATAAGATGCTCCTGAGTGAACTCTGGGAGATAGTGATGGACAGGGAGGCCTGGCATGCTGTGATTCATGGGGTCGCAAAGAGTCGGACACGACTGAGCAACTGAACTGACTGAACTGAACTCCTTGGAATAAAAGCTATGACAAACCTAGGCAGTATACTAAAAAGCAGAGACATCACTTGGCTGACAAAGGTCTGGTCTGTATAGTCAAAGCTCTTTTTTCCAGTAGTCATGCATGGATGTGAAAGTTGGACCATAAAGAAGGCTGAACATCAAAGAATTGATGCTTTTGAGTTGTGTGCTGGAGAAGACTCTTGAGAGTCCCTTGGATAGCAAGAGATCAAACCAGTCAATCCTAAAGGAAATCAATCCTGAATATTAATTGGAAGGACTGATGCTGAAGCTGAAGCTCCAATACTTGGGCCACCAAGTGAAGAGCCAACTCATTGGAAAAGACCCTGATTCTGGGAAAGATTGAGGTCAGGAGAAGAAGTGGATGACAGAGAATGAGATGGTTGGATGGCACTGTTGACTCAACGGACATAAATTTGAGCAAACTCCAGGAGATAGTGATGGACAAGGAATCCTGGAGTACTACAGTCCATGGGGTTACAAAGAGTCAGACATGACTCAGAGACTAAAAAACAACAAAAATGTCACAGAGAAATTCATAACAAGTATTTTTATAATAAAGGAATTTATCTTTTCTGCTACTTGTTAATTTTTGGAGACATATACCAAATAACTCATTCTCCTTCTGAAATTTTGTTTTATTCCCATCCTCCCTCCTCCCCCCTAATATTCAGACAGAGAATCAAGGATAGCCTGCCTGATTATAAGGAAAATGTTTCTTTCAGGCTGATTTCACATTTAATAAACATGTTTACTTGCCACAACTCCATCTTGCTTTGGGTTTTATAAAACACATAAGTAAGAAATTTCTGAGTTCTACATAATCAACCAGGAAAAGAGCTTCCTCTAACTCAAATTGAAGATCATCTCTAAAGGAAAATTTGAGAGTTGAAGCATATCACTTTTATTCCACATTCTCGACATCATCATGCACAATGAATTCAGATTAAATGAGTAATAGGTTATTTCTTCAGTGTTATTTAGGATACTTCAGTTCAGTTCAGTTCAGTCACTCAGTCGTGTCTGACTCTTTGTGACCACATGAATCTCAGCACGCCAGGCCTCCCTGTCCATCACTAACTCCCGGAGTTCACTCAGACGCACGTCCATTGAGTCGGTGATGCCATACAGCCATCTCATCCTCTGTCGTCCCCTTCTCCTCCTGTCCCTAATCCCTCCCAGCATCAGAGTCTTTTCCAATGAGTCAACTCTTCGCATGAGGTGGCCAAAGTACTGGGGCTTCAGCTTTAGCATCATTCCTTCCAAAGAAATCCCAGGGTTGATCTCCTTCAGAATGGACTGGTTGGATCTTCTTGCAGTCCAAGGAACTCTCAAGAGTCTTCTCCAGCACCACAGTTCAAAAGCATCAATTCTTCGGCGCTCAGCCTTCTTCACAGTCCAACTCTCGCATCCATACATGACTACTGGAAAAACCATAGCCTTGACTAGATGGGCCTTGGTTGGCAAAATAATGTCTCCGCTTTTGAATATGCTATCTAGGTTGGTCATAACTTTTCTTCCAAGGAGTAAGCGTCTTTTAATTTCATGGCTACAGTCACCATCTACAGTGATTTTGGAGCCCCCCAAAATAAAGTCTGACACTGTTTCCACTGTTTCCCCATCTATTTGCCATGAAGTGATGGGACCTGATGCCATGATCTTTGTTTTCTGGATGTTGAGCTTTAAGCCAACTTTTTCACTATCCTCTTTCACTTTCATCAAGAGGCTTTCTAGTTCCTCTTCACTTTCTGCCATAAGAGTGGTGTCATTGCATATCTGAGGTTATTGATATTTCTCCCGGCAATCTTGATTCCAGCTTGATTCCAGTCCAGCGTTTCTCATGTTGTACTCTGCATATAAGTTAAATAAGCAGGGTGACAATATACAGCCTTGACGTAATCCCTTTCCTATTTGGAACCAGTGTGTTGTTCCATGTCCAGTTCTAACTGTTGCTTCCTGACCTGCATACAGATTTCCCAAGAGGCATAGCTGTAAATAATCTAAATGCCTCATAACAAGGTAACTTGTTAACTGTAGCAAGTATATAAGAATATGATTTACACATTAAACTTACATTTTAGAAAAATTACTTATTGACACAGATAGAAAATAGCATAGAAATAGAATTAAATTATCCTAAATGCATTTTTTAATTTTTACTTTTTAAAATATAAATGTATTTATTTTAATTGAAGGCTAATTACTTTACAATATTGTATTGGTTTTGCCATACATCAGCATGAATCCACCATGGGTGTACACGTGTTCTCCATCCTGAACCCCCTCCCACCTCCCTCCCCATAAAATCCCTCTGGGTCATCCCCGTGCACCAGCCCTGAGCATCTTGTATCATGCATTGAACCTGGACTGGCGATTCGTTTCATGTATTATAGATGTTTCAGTGCCATTCTCCCCAATCATCCCACCCCCGCCCTCTCCCACAGACTCNTCCATCCTGAACCCCCTCCCACCTCCCTCCCCATAAAATCCCTCTGGGTCATCCCCGTGCACCAGCCCTG
The DNA here is from genome assembly GCA_006410615.1 of Neotragus moschatus. Classification (NCBI taxonomy): domain Eukaryota; kingdom Metazoa; phylum Chordata; class Mammalia; order Artiodactyla; family Bovidae; genus Neotragus; species Neotragus moschatus. The sequence goes on along the minus strand of SJYA01001938.1, from coordinate 458,664 downwards.
AGCATCTTGTATCATGCATTGAACCTGGACTGGCGATTCGTTTCATGTATTATAGATGTTTCAGTGCCATTCTCCCCAATCATCCCACCCCCGCCCTCTCCCACAGACTCCATAAGACTGTTCTATACATCTGTGTCTCTTTTGCTGTCTTGCATACAGGGTTCTCGTTACCATCTTTCTAANTTCTTGATGAGTCTGGCTAGTGGTTTGTCAATTTTATTTATCCTTTCAGAGAACCAGCTTTTGGCTTTGTTGATTTTTGCTATGGTCTCTTTTGCATTTATTTCTGCCCTAATTTTTAAGATTTCTTTCCTTCTACTAACCTTGGGGTTCTTCATTTCTTCCTTTTCTACTTGCTTTACGTGTAGAGTTAGGTTATCTATGTGACTTTTTTCTTGTTTCTTGAGATATGCTTCTATTGCTATGAACATTCCCCTTAGCACCGCTTTTACAATGTCTCATGGGTTTTGGGTTGTTGTGTTTTCATTTTCACTCATTTCTAAACATATTTTGATTTCTTTTTTCATTTCTTCTGTGATTTGTTGGTTATTAATCAGCGTATTGTTCAGCCTCCATATGTTGGAAGTTTTAATAGGTTTTCTCCTGTAATTAAGATCTAATCTTACTGCATTGTGGTCAGAAAAGATGCTTGGAATGATTGCAATTTTTTTGAATTTACCAAAGCTAGATTTATGGCCCAGGATGTGATCTATCCTGGAGAAGGTTCCGTGTGCTCTTGAGAAAAAGGTGAAATTCATTGTTTTGGGGTGAAATGTCCTATAGATATCAATTAGGTCTAACTGGTCCATTGTATCATTTAAAGTTTGTGTTTCCTTGTTAATTTTCTGTTTAGTTGATCTATCAATAGTTGTGAGTGGGGTATTAAAGTCTCCCACTATTATTGTGCTATTGTTAATTTCCCCTTTCATACTTGTTAGCATTTGTCTTACATATTGCAGTGCTCCTATATTGGGTGCATATGTATTTATAGTTGTTATATCTTCTTCTTGGATTGATCTTTTAATCATTATGTAGTGTCCTTTGTCTCTTTTCACAGCCTTCGTTTTAAAGTCTATTTTATCTTACATGAATATTGCTACTCCTGCTTTCTTTTTGTCTCTGTTTGCATGGAATATCTTTTTCCAGCCTTTCACTTTCAGTCTGTATGTGTCCCTTGTTTTGAGATGGATCTCTTGTAGACAACACATATAGATGTCTTGGTTTTGTATCCGTTCAGCCAGTCTTTATCTTTTGGTTGGGACATTGAACCCATTTATGTTTAAGGTAATTATTGATAATTGTGATCCCATTGCCATTTGCTTTATTGTTTTGGGTTGGAGTTTATACACTCTTTTTGTGTTTCCTGTCTAGAGAAGATCCTTTAGCATTTGTTGGAGAGCTGATTTGGTGGTGCTGAATTCTCTCAGCTTTTGCTTGTCTGTAAAGCTTTTGATTTCTCCTTCATATTTGAATGAGATCCTTGCTGGGTACAGTAATCTGGTCTGTAAGTTATTTTCTTTCATCACTTTAAGTATGTCCTGCCATTCCCTCCTGGCCTGAAGAGTTTCTATTGAAAGATCAGCTGTTATCCTTATGGGAATCCCCTTATGTGTTACTTGTTGTTTTCCCCTTGCTGCTTTTAATATTTGTTCTTTGTGTTTGATCTTGGTTAATTTGATTAATATGTGTCTGGGGGTGTTTTGCCTTGGATTTATCCTGTGTGGGACTCTCTAGGTTTCTTGGACTTGGGTGATTATTTCCTTCCCCATTTTAGGAAAGTTTTCAACTATTATCTCCTCAAGTATTTTCTCAAGGTCTTTCTTTTTGTCTTCTTCTGGGACTACTATGATTCAACTGGTGGGGCATTTAACATTGTCCCAGAGGTCTCTGAGATTGTCCTCATTTCTTTTAATTCATTTTTTTTCCTCTCTGATTTATTTCTACCATTATATCTTCTACTTCACTAATCCTATCTTCTGACTCCATTATTCTACTATTTGTTCCCTCCAGAGTGTTTTTGATCTCATTTATTGCATTATTCATTATATATTGATTCTTTTTTATTTCTTCTAGGTCCTTGCTAAACCTTTCTTGCATCTTCTCAATCCTTGTCTCCAGGGTATTTATCTGTGATTCCATTTTGTTTTCAAGATTTTGAATCATTTTCACTATCATTATTTGGAATTCTTTATCAGGTAGATTCCCTATATCTTCCTTTTCTGTTTGGTTTGGTGGGCATTAATCCTGTTCCTTTACCTTCTGGGTATTCCTCTGTCTCTTCATCCTGTTTATATTACTGTGTTTGGGGTGGCCTTTCTGTATTCTGGCAGTTGATGGAGTTCTCTTTATTGTGGAGTTTCCTTGCTGTGGGTGGGATTGTATGGGTGGCTTGTTAAGGTTTCCTAGTTAGAGAAGCTTGTGTCGGTGTTTTGGTGGGTGAGGCTGGACTTCTTCTCTCTGGAGTGCAATGATGTGTCCAGTAATGAATTATGAGATGTCAATGGGTTTGTAGTAACTTTGGGCAGCCTGTATATTAGAGCTCAGGGCTGTGTTCCTGTGTTGCTGGAGAATCTGTGTGGTATGTCTTGCTCTGGAACTTGTTGGCTCTTAGGTGGTGTTTGGTTTCCGTGTAGGTATGGAGGCGTTTGATGAGCTTCTGTCAATTAATGTTCCCTGGAATCAATATTTCTCTGGTGTTCTCAGGATTTGGACTTAAGCCTCCTGCTTCTGGTTTACAGTCTTATTTTTACACTATCCTCAAGACTTCTCCATCTATACAGCACCGTTGATAAAACATCTAGGTTAAAGATGAAACGTTTCTCCACAGTGAGGGACACTCAGAGAGATTCACAGAGTTACATGGAGAAGAGAAGAGGAAGGAGAGAGAAAGAGGTTACCAGGATGAGATGAGGTGGAATCAAGAGAGGAGAGAGAGAGCAAGCTAGCCAGTAATCACTTCCTTATGTGTGCTCCGCATCTGGACCACTCAGAGATGTTCACGGAGTTATACTAAGAAGAGAAGAGGGAGGAAACAGACAGAGGTGGCCAGGAGGCTAATGGGGGAATCAAAAGGAGAGAGACAGATCCAGGCAATAATCAGTTCCCTAAGCGTTCTCCACCATCCGGAACACGCAAAGAGATTCACAGAGTTGGGTAGAGACGAGAGGGGGGAGGGAGGAGATAGAGGCGACCTAGTGGAGAAAAAGGAGAGCCCAAAGTGGGAGAGAGCAGTCAAGCCAGTGATCTTAATCTCGCTCCCAAGTAAAAATGGCTACTGAATATTGGGTTCTTAAAGGTACAAAATTGATAACCAGCACCAAAAACAAAGATTAAAAATCTAGAGTAGAGGTTGGGTTTTCAAAAATACATTATTAAAGAAAGAGAGAGAGAGAGAGAGAGAAGGAAAAACAAACCAAAGTCACAAAAAGCATTTTATATATATATAAAGTTTGCTTTGAAAAATAGGGTCTCTTTCTTTTTTTGCAAAGTAATAGTAGGTTATAAAAATGAAAATGAAAGGAGTAATAGAGGACTTAAAAATTTTAAAAACATTAAAGAATGATAGTAAAAATAGTAAAAATATATCTAGGACTTTCTCTGGTGGTGTTGTGGGCAGTGTGGGGTCAGTTCATTTTTGGATAGTTCCTTGATCTGGCTTATATTTCTCAAGATCTATAGGCCCCTTCCTATGTAGTCGTTACTATCTACAGGGTTTTAATCTATTGCACCTGTCACTTCCAAAGAGGGTCCCTCTGTTTTAGCTTCTTCTGTTTTCTGGTCTCTTCAGTGTCTAATTTCCACCCTGACACAAGGGGGCGGTGGTGGACACTGTTTTAGGCTCACTTGTTCAGTTGTGCTGTGGGGAGGGAGGGACGCTGCAAACAACACTGGCGTGTGCTCGCAGTGTCTCGACCACACTGGGTTTGCCCCGCTCACAGCATGTATGCTTTCCCTGTCTACACTGCTTAGGCTATAGGTTGCTCTGCAGAGGACTGTCTGAGGCTGGCCCTGGGCTGCATGCACCTCCCAGGTCTAAGCCGCTCAGGTTCAGGCACTTGGGTAGTCATCAGAGGTGCAGACTTGGTTGGGCCTGCGTTTTGTGCCCTTCCCTGGTCCGAGCAGCTCAGGTGACCAGGTGTTTGGCGAGCATGGTTGCTGCAAATTATCACCTCCCCTATCCCTGCCGCTTGGTTTTCTGAGTGTACAACCGGTGCACCTTTTCAGGTGAATGTTGACCGTCCAGGATGCCAAGAAGTCTTGGTTAGGAACTAAGCCTGGTTGCAGTTTAGTAGATAATGCCTCTCTGGGGCTGTGATTGTCCCCTTCCGACTCTGGCTGCCCTCACCTTCCTGTCTCCAGAGGGGGATGGGCCGGCCTGCAGCCAGCTAGCTCTGCTCAGTCCTTTGTTTTGTGAATAGGCCTGATGGTGTCTTAGGTTATGGCTTTTCACGTGGTAGTTATCCCACAGTCTGGTTTGCTATCCCGAGTTAGTTCCCTCAGATTGCCCTTGGGGCATTCAAGCCTGATCCTGACTCTAAGCAATGCAGCCCTTGCCTCCCTGCCCAGCCCCCACTTGCTAGTGGCAAATGCAGGCATCTGCGCTGCTTTGCTGCTGGGAGAGTTACTGTTGGGCACGTAATCTGTGGGGTTTAATTATTTATTTATTTTTCCTCCTGGTTATGTTGCCCTCTGTGGTTCCAAGGCTTGCCACAGACTCGGCAGTGAGTGTTTCCTGGTGTTTGGAAACTTCTGTCTTTTTTAAGACTCCCTTCCCAGGATGGACCTCCGTCCCTACCTCTTTGGTCTCTTTTTATCTTTTGTACTTTTTCCTACCTCCTTTCGAAGACAAAGGGTGCTTTTCTGGGTGCCTGATGTCCTCTGCTGGCATTCAGAAGTTATTGTGGAATTTTCTCAGCGTTCAAATATTCCTTTGATGAATTTGTTGGGGAGAAAGTGGTCTCCCCGTCCTATTCCTCTGCTATCTTAGGACCACCTCTGTAAATGCATTTTAAATGAAAATATGCCAAAATACTATTGGTACTAATTTTGGATAATGGAATTATCTCTAAACTTTTAATTTTTCTCTGCTTTCTTAACTTTTTTGATACTTTAAAAATACTTTTATAAAAAGATTTATATGTTAAAAATATCAAGTGAAATCTAAAAATTGGAAGAAGTCATATTACTGAAAGAGGAGTAAGTGAATAAATTTGGGGTTCTTTTTAGTTTAGGATCAATAAACAAAAACAAAATAGCAGCAACAAATATATGTCTCCATTCTGATAAAGGAAAATGAAATATCAAAGAATTTCCAAACTTGGAAGTTATAAACTTCAAGTCAATTCTTACTTAGTGAAATCATACTTCTTGAAGAAAATGGTCGTCTTAATTCCCACTGAAATGCTTATTACAGGAAAAAGACCTTATGACTATTAAAAACAAAAGTGGGCAGAGGAAGTATTGAATGATTGTGCTGTAGTCACAGAATGGAAAAAAATGCCATTTCTTGACTTAATGTTGCCTTCATTTAAAATAAGACTATATTTTTTTAGCTGTAAGGTACAAATTTGCAAGAATAAACTATTGATTTGCTACCTATCCTCTGTGATAAAACACAGAGATTGATGTGAAGATTCAGTGATTTTTCAGAAGTGTAAATTGTGAAGATAATAAATCTTTCCATTAAATTAGTGGTAAATGAGCCCAAAGCCCAGGTACTGATTGATTATTGTAATGACTTCCTGATTTTTGCACAACCCCCTGTCCTTACTTGGAGTTGACCGTTGAGTCTCTTAAAGGATTGGGGCTCACAATGAAGCTTCTATGCATTTCTGGACCTTTGTCATGCTGGCACATAGGTCATTTTCCTTTAGGAAAGATGAGGAGGCTGGAAAGCAATTCTCTCAAGGGAGAGGGGAAATATTCAAACCCAAGCTGTCCAAGCATTAGTGCAGAGTACGCTTGGCTGTGAACTCAGGGTCTAACAGAGGCAGAAGCAAGTCTACATGCCTTTCTATCAGGTCTGCCCCAGCAGGTGTCACTCACAGGCCTTTCCATCATCTAGTGAACATTGAGCTAACCCTCCACCTAGTGAATCTTCATTTCTTCTGCACCTTTAGGCTTTGAGAAATGATACACTGATTTACAGAGGTGTTTGTTAACTTCATTCTCCAGCCCCCTGAGCTTCAGACTTGAGTAAGTGTTGGGAGGGAAAGTTAGTTATGTGCTGAGGACCTTGACTCTCCTGTTTTTCTGACAGTCTCCACAACCACAACAGCTCTGCTGGTTCCTCAGCAGCAGCGTCTTCCTGGTCCAAGGCCAGAGCCTCAGTCAGAATTATTAGTGAACTCCAAGAAAAAGCAGCCACTGGTTCCCTCAAGAGGCTTGTCATCCAGTTTTTTTTTTTTTCTGTTCATAATGGTTATGTTGCAGGAAGGAGGACCCCTTCCAGGGCCCGAAACTGGGTTCTTGTCTAACACTCGGAAATAAATTGTCCAAGGAGACACATGTGCTGACAAAGCAAGAGATTTTATTGGGAAAGGGCACCCGGGTGGAGAGCAGCAGGGTAAGGGAACCCAGGAGAACTGCTTTGCCACGTGGCTCGCAGGCTCGGGTTTTATGGTGATGGGATTAGTTTCCGGGTGGTCTTTGGCCAATCATTCTAATTCAGAGTGTTTCCTGGTGGCACATGCATCGCTCAGCCAAAATGGGTGCTAACGAGAGGGATTCTGGGAAGTGGATGGACATGTGGTGTCTCCTTTAGACTTTTCCTGAACTCTTCCGGTTGGTGGTGGCTTATTAGTTCCGTGTTCCTTACCAGGATCTCTTGCCATAAAACAACTCATGCGAATGGTTACTAAAGGGCCTGGCCAGGGTGGGCGGTTTGTCAGTGTGTTTCCCCTAACAATAGAGCCAACTGTGTATTTGGGGGGCCACTGAAAAAGGAAAACGAAGAACCCTTTGTTCAAAAACGATTCATGGCAGCAGAGCGTAAGCCTCCCAAGGCTGGGGATCGTTTGGAAGTGTGCACAAAGTTCACCCTTCACCCCTGGCCTGGTCACCGGATTCTGGAAACACCAAGCCAACTAAATAAATTGACTTCAGCTCTCCTTCACATTTTGAAAATTATAACTCATTGTTACAGTTGAAGAGGTATAGGATATATCTCATATATTTGCAAAGAAACTATCATTTATTTTTCTGCCAGTTTATACCTAATATTTTGATTTTACCTTTTGCAAGCATGGAGCTGTTGATTAAAATGAGCAAGGATAAGTTTTTAATACTATGTCTGGGATGATTTATGTCTTTTACTGCCATCCCCACCTGTTGACCAAGGAAGTATTAAAAGTGTTAGTCCCTAAAGGAATGGGAATAAAATCTTCAAAATATCAGAAAGTGCAGCTATGAAATTATGCACATATGAGGGAACTCTGGAGGCATCTGTATTTCATCAACTCTTTGCCTTACTCTGGAAGGCTCTCCTTGGTAATTTCTCTAATTTATGGTTACAGTTGTCCACATTTTGTAGGCTGCTAATGTCAGCATTCTGACTACAGATGCCTCTTGCTTTCAACAACTGACAGAGGCTTCACTGCTCAAGCACTAAATTGCACTAATCTGTGAGATAATAAAATGTGCTAAATGGCACACAGCAAGATCTATTTGCATAATTCTTTGAAATGCTTCATGTCTGTTAAAAATCTTAATGGAAAAAATCTTGCTTTTCCTTATTAGCGTTTTCTTCTTATTTGTATTAAGCACAGGAACTGCAAACTTCCCTATAAAGATGTTGGGAGCCATTTGCAGGAAATAAGCCACTGAAGAAAACCCTGTAACAAAGACCTTCTTGAGCTTCTAAAATTAAGAATAGTTAGAGAGGACCCAAGGCTCATCCTCCTCGTGTGATTCCAACACTACAGCCTAGTAGTCCCTGAATTTATGACACTGAAATACTTGAATGAAGCTTAAAAAAAAATCTCTAATGCCGAAAAGGCTGTGTTGGTCACCACAAGGTAAAAATTAGTGGTTAACTATTTGAAGTTAAATAATTTAATAACCTTTAAATAGCCATGCCTCCCATGAAAACCTTAAACAAATAGGGTTGTTGTTGTTCAGTCCCTGAGTCATGTTCAACTCTTTTTGTGGCCCCATGAACTGTAGCCCGTCAGATTCCTCTGTCCATGGCATTTCCCAGGCCAGAATATTGAAGTGGACTGCTAGTTCCTTCTCCAGGGGATGTTTCCAATCCAGGGCTCAAACCTGCATCTCCTGCGTTGTCAGCTGTGTTCAGCACTCAGCCGCCTGGGAAGCCCAAGCAAATAGTATTAGGAGAAAACAATCACCAATTCATGTGTGGGTCCGGGGATAAAGGCTGTTTATTTGTAGTGCTGGGGATTGTTAAGAACAGAGCAGAGAATTAGAAGATTGCCTTGGATCGGGTTTCTCTCTAAAGACAATTTTCTCTGTATCACAGAAAATCATGATGTCAACTTGCCATGAACATCTCCAGTCGACCAAAACCTGATCATCTCAGCATATGAGATTTTAAAATGCCTTCACAAAATAAGGTGTCTGATATGCACTGGTATAGAGAACTGAGTGAAGAAGGCAGTGGCACCCCACTCCAGTACTCTTGCCTGGCAAATCCCATGGACGGAGGAGCCTGGTGGGCTGCTGTCCACGGGGTCGCGAAGAGTCGGACACAACTGAGCGACTTCACGTTCACGTTTCACTTTCATGCGTTGGAGAAGGAAATGGCAACCCACTCCAGTGTTCTTGCCTGGAGAATCCCAGGGGCAGCAGAGCCTGGTGAGCTGCCGTCTCTGGGGTCGCACAGAGTTGGACACGACTGAAGTGACTCAGCAGCAGAGAACTGAACATAGATCAGGAATTTTCTTATGTCATTTAGTAGCTTCAGTCAGTATTTGAAAACATCTTAGGTGGAAGGTTGGGGTGATGTATATATCTACAGACATTTACAATGATACAGAAATATAGTTCATAAACTAAAGCAAACTTGTTTTTTATAAAAGCTATGGTATTCTCCCTATATTGATCTTAGTCCGTGATAAGAGGTGCACTATAGAGAATTAATCAGCTATGAATAACTTCTTTCCTTTAGGTAATAATTTGAGCAGTGCCCCCTCCCTTTCTGACCTTCAAGGAGTCTTTCTGCCCACGTGCAGTCAGGAAGGTCTCCTTGACTTCAAGAAGGTGAAAGATCTCTTATCTGGGCAGAGCTCAGCTTTCCTCTTGCTTCTCATCTTGGAGTATCTGTGCACAGGTGACAGCCTCCGGCTATTCAGACTGGGTCCTATCTATCTCCTGTCTCAACAGGAAATATCTTTTCATTGTTGCCTCCAACCTATCATCAATTTTAGAAATGAAGAACAGAAAATTATTTCTCAAGCCCCCTCCAACCTCATTAACTGCTCTGGGTGTTACTTGTTGATTTAGTTAAAGTCAGTTGCTTAAGTGATCACTCAGTATACTGAGTGCTTAAACAGAAGGCTTAGAAAATGCTAAAGTGAAGATGAATCATCTGCAGGGTTCATCGCATAAACTATAGATGGAGAAGTGTTATTGGTGAACAGTGGTTTGAAAAATATTTAATATCTTGATACAATCTTGATGATACAATTTAATGTTTTTGATCTTTTCTTTATGAAGGATATTATACGTTTACTTCACAATAGAGTTTTTGTGTGTGTATTGCAGTTTGTTAATAGGTTATTTAATTGCTAAAAGGTTTTAGTAAAAATAATACAGGAAAACATTTGAACTTTGTAGAACACCCAGTATTACTGATTTGTCAGTCAACTACCATTTAAAAAGTGAATCAATTCCTTTAAATAGTTACACATTAATAAAAAGTATCATAAATCTTTATGGATTTAAAAAGTTAAAATTTCCCTAATTTTTACACATTTATTGAAAAAAACATAATCACTTAGAAAGTTTTAATTAAAATCATAATTTCAATATACATTCTCTTAACAGCTTTAGCATCTTAAAAGAAGTAATTATAAAACTGATTGTAATAGTTACAATAACAGAGTCTGAAATATTACTTTACAATGCTACTAATCTAAATTTTCATCTCCATCACCATTGTTTTTATTCCTGTTCAACTTTATCTTCCTGTGGTCTTAATAGTTTTATTGGAATAAAATGAAAAGCAAACATTGTCCTGGACATGGCAGTTCTCAAGATTTGGGTTATTAATCAGTTATTTCTTTTCAAGGCACAGGTCCTGACAGGCATGTCAGAGTTATTTATATCCATGTCACTGAGCATCATGTTAAACTTCTAATTTATTATTACACCCAAATTGTTCTAAATCAACAATATTTAACATCCATGCATTCATATTTAACATCCTAGCTTTGGTTTTATTCAACCCACTATTCACCCCTAAGTAATATACTTTTATCATATCTGTTTTCTTGTAATTATATCAACATGCTCTATTACCACTAGTAAAACTATATTTTAAAAAAAAAGCTTAATTATTGTTATTAGATCTAGCTAGAGATTTTTTCTCCTAGGAGATGAAGTTATCTCTGCATTTTAAGACATTTGGCTAATTGGTTTTCTTAGAACATTGTTAAATGAGCTTCCTATTTATTTATGTGTGAAGACTAGTGCTAATTAACACTGGAACTCTCTTTGTAACTAATTAATGTGTGTGTCAATCATTGTTGATCAGTCATCTTCAGTTAGGGTGAGGGTTAGCAACCTATCCTAGGCTTGACACCTGTTGTAATAAATAAAGTTTTATTGGAATGCAGCCACACCCATTCATTTAGGTATTGTTTATGGCTGCTTTTGCATATGTAAACAAAGAGAACAGAGAGTCTCACTCATCATCTGTTTATACAGAAGGATAAGCTGAAACCCATGCAGTCCCCCTTGATGGTGGGGAATTCAGGATGGAGAAAAGCAAGAGGAAGTGTTCTGTGTTTGGATATGCAGCCCCTAGATAGTTAAGATGCATACAGAAAAAAGAATTTTAATAATTTTGGATTCTTGTCTTTTTTCATATGTAGAAAATCATCAAAATCATTAATTGGAGGTATCTGTGTTTTGTGATTAGCAGTAATCTTTTACCAAGATATATGATTGGCCATGTGTATTTCTGTAGCCAAACAATTAATATAAATACTAGCTCTTCCCTCTACTTCTTTAGAACAGGTCCTCAGAGCTAAGAGGCTGTCTGCCAGCTATAGTCCTCAGTAAGGTCCTCAAATAAAACTGAAACTCACTGGTCTTACATTTTTTTTTTTTTTTGCTTCCATTGACATGCTAGCAATAAAGCTGAGTAGTTTCAACAGAGACCATATGGCCTTTAAAAGCTAAACTTTCACCCTTTACTAAAAAGTTTTGCCAAACCTTCCTTTTAGGGATGAGTACTTATTTTTCTGGAGCTATTTAGGTTACTCAAAAGTCCCTGAATGCTTTTTTCCCTTGTTTACAGAGGTAGAAATATACAGTCTTATTAGCATAGGTCTTGGTTAATTATTCAGGCACTATTTCCGTTCTTTTCTGTGGTGCAAAGCTGAGTTATATTTCTCATTTTTCTTATGGTGAGTTGTGGTCAGCTGGTTGTGTTCTAGTTAATGGAATGTGAGTGAAACTAGATTTGAACTGTGACATAAGAGAAGAAAACTTCATTAAACACAGTTCTAGGAATTGTTTAATAGTGAATAATACATTCACTCAATATGCATTCACACTAATAATGCATTCACTAACTAAAAGCACTTATAAATATGTTTAATTTACAGAAAAAATAAATACTCATTTAATGAATACTCAAATTTGTGTTTCTATTGTATCTACTCTTCTAAATTACAACTCTTTGTGAACAGTTTTTATAAACATTTTCTCTTTGTTTAAGGATCATTATGAGTTCATGCTTTTTTAAAAATTCAGCTTTTCTGGTTAAATTAGCAAAATATCATATCTAATTATCAAATAAAACATAATAGAGTTATGGTGATTTTTGATACTTCGCTAGTGGTCTAGTGGTTAAGACTTCATGCTTTCACTTCAGGGGACATAGGTTTGGTCTCTGGTCAGGGAACTGAGATACTTAATGCCCAGCATGCCTCCCCCCTCAACCCCCCCAACCAAATTAACTAGCTTCAAGGAGTCAGGGATCATTTTATTAGCATATAGCATTAGAATTGATATCCAAGTATTGGTATTGCACAAAGAAGTAGAATTGGTTAAAATTTCTCCTATTGCAGACAGAGATGGAAAAATACTGCCCTTTTGAATTTGCATTTTTTTTTTCCAGTTTATCACGTATACTCTCACAGCTTCTAGAGGATAGAGACGCATTGAAGTTCTTCTGTAATGACACTGATTTATAGTTATCAGTGCTCATGCAAGTTGAGACAAGTGATTTGTTAAAGTTATGTTTTTACTTCCCTACTTTCTGGCTGGTAATGACCGCACAACTGTTTGCAAAGTAATGTAGCAACAATATGCAGTCATTTGTTGTTTTGTGAATCATAAGATTTTCCAGTATTGAAAATTGTATAACTAGGTGCAGAGCAAAATAAAGTTTGGATGGTGTTAACGTGAGCCCTGCTTGCACTGAGGCAGTAGTTCATTAGGCATGTGACAGTGTGTATTGACTAGGGCATGGCTGGGGTCTACTTGCTGATGTGCAGAGATGTGTGGTAGTCTACTTCAGTTCCTCTTCTGGGTGGTCTTCCTTTCTAACTACACAACTTTTGATAACAATAGATACCAGGCACATAGAATTATTATTTATGAGCTTTGGCTCCCGGCGATTATAAAAACTAGAGCACAGAAAAAACAAACCTTCTACCACCCGACTTTATAATGAGGATAAGGGGTAATTTCTGGAAATGTGGTAACCTGTGACATTTTGGGCCACACCGAGTGCAAAGCAAAATTTCTCATTTAGTGAACAAACAGAACACTGAAAAGTTGATTTTTACTGAAAATATGGAAATATGTCCATAATTTTGGGAAGGTTTGAAATGCTAAGGTAAATAAGAAGTATAAATGTCTGCTTTCAGTATTTACAGTTTAAAACTCCAGAAAGGATAGAAATACCAGTGTCCTTTGTATGTGCTGAATGTATGCAACAGATAGCAGAGAAATGAAGAATAAGCTATGTTCTGTGTATAACATTGCACAGTGTAATGTGTAGTATTGCTTGGAATGGTGGGAGGATTCCCAAATGACAGGTTGAGGTCTAGATGACAATGGATAATTGTCTAGATGTTTCCTAAATACATTGAGAATGTTNCAAATAAAACTGAAACTCACTGGTCTTACATTTTTTTTTTTTTTTGCTTCCATTGACATGCTAGCAATAAAGCTGAGTAGTTTCAACAGAGACCATATGGCCTTTAAAAGCTAAACTTTCACCCTTTACTAAAAAGTTTTGCCAAACCTTCCTTTTAGGGATGAGTACTTATTTTTCTGGAGCTATTTAGGTTACTCAAAAGTCCCTGAATGCTTTTTTCCCTTGTTTACAGAGGTAGAAATATACAGTCTTATTAGCATAGGTCTTGGTTAATTATTCAGGCACTATTTCCGTTCTTTTCTGTGGTGCAAAGCTGAGTTATATTTCTCATTTTTCTTATGGTGAGTTGTGGTCAGCTGGTTGTGTTCTAGTTAATGGAATGTGAGTGAAACTAGATTTGAACTGTGACATAAGAGAAGAAAACTTCATTAAACACAGTTCTAGGAATTGTTTAATAGTGAATAATACATTCACTCAATATGCATTCACACTAATAATGCATTCACTAACTAAAAGCACTTATAAATATGTTTAATTTACAGAAAAAATAAATACTCATTTAATGAATACTCAAATTTGTGTTTCTATTGTATCTACTCTTCTAAATTACAACTCTTTGTGAACAGTTTTTATAAACATTTTCTCTTTGTTTAAGGATCATTATGAGTTCATGCTTTTTTAAAAATTCAGCTTTTCTGGTTAAATTAGCAAAATATCATATCTAATTATCAAATAAAACATAATAGAGTTATGGTGATTTTTGATACTTCGCTAGTGGTCTAGTGGTTAAGACTTCATGCTTTCACTTCAGGGGACATAGGTTTGGTCTCTGGTCAGGGAACTGAGATACTTAATGCCCAGCATGCCTCCCCCCTCAACCCCCCCAACCAAATTAACTAGCTTCAAGGAGTCAGGGATCATTTTATTAGCATATAGCATTAGAATTGATATCCAAGTATTGGTATTGCACAAAGAAGTAGAATTGGTTAAAATTTCTCCTATTGCAGACAGAGATGGAAAAATACTGCCCTTTTGAATTTGCATTTTTTTTTTCCAGTTTATCACGTATACTCTCACAGCTTCTAGAGGATAGAGACGCATTGAAGTTCTTCTGTAATGACACTGATTTATAGTTATCAGTGCTCATGCAAGTTGAGACAAGTGATTTGTTAAAGTTATGTTTTTACTTCCCTACTTTCTGGCTGGTAATGACCGCACAACTGTTTGCAAAGTAATGTAGCAACAATATGCAGTCATTTGTTGTTTTGTGAATCATAAGATTTTCCAGTATTGAAAATTGTATAACTAGGTGCAGAGCAAAATAAAGTTTGGATGGTGTTAACGTGAGCCCTGCTTGCACTGAGGCAGTAGTTCATTAGGCATGTGACAGTGTGTATTGACTAGGGCATGGCTGGGGTCTACTTGCTGATGTGCAGAGATGTGTGGTAGTCTACTTCAGTTCCTCTTCTGGGTGGTCTTCCTTTCTAACTACACAACTTTTGATAACAATAGATACCAGGCACATAGAATTATTATTTATGAGCTTTGGCTCCCGGCGATTATAAAAACTAGAGCACAGAAAAAACAAACCTTCTACCACCCGACTTTATAATGAGGATAAGGGGTAATTTCTGGAAATGTGGTAACCTGTGACATTTTGGGCCACACCGAGTGCAAAGCAAAATTTCTCATTTAGTGAACAAACAGAACACTGAAAAGTTGATTTTTACTGAAAATATGGAAATATGTCCATAATTTTGGGAAGGTTTGAAATGCTAAGGTAAATAAGAAGTATAAATGTCTGCTTTCAGTATTTACAGTTTAAAACTCCAGAAAGGATAGAAATACCAGTGTCCTTTGTATGTGCTGAATGTATGCAACAGATAGCAGAGAAATGAAGAATAAGCTATGTTCTGTGTATAACATTGCACAGTGTAATGTGTAGTATTGCTTGGAATGGTGGGAGGATTCCCAAATGACAGGTTGAGGTCTAGATGACAATGGATAATTGTCTAGATGTTTCCTAAATACATTGAGAATGTTTCCTAAATACATCAACTTTTAACTCTTAGACTATGAGTAATGCCTCTGTTTGATTTTCCTTGATATACATCCTGAAAATAATTTCAGATGTGTCTCTACTCTTATTTAGAGTTTCAAAAAAAGTCTTCATTTGAAGTAGAGTTGGAGTAATATAAAATTTACTCCTTTTATTTTCTTCTTTTCTGAAAAGGATTGCTTTGAGAATATACTGCCTGGGAAAATGTTTGAGAAACATTAATCTTTTAAAATGTTGTGGACCTGAATATGGAAATCTAATTTTATTAAATTTTCAAATATGCCTTTTTCTTCTCATTTTGTTTTTCCTTCTTTAAAATTTTTCTTTTCCGCCTAAATTTCCCTGTGTTTCTTTCCATCTGCATGAATTACCTATCAGTTAATAGGAACTTTAGCAGGTAAGGGAAATAAAAGGTTTAAAGAAGAGAAAATAGAAAAAAATAGTTACATCCCAGAGTAAACCTTATATTGAGATCAGCAGAAAATTCTTGAACATATTCTCCTATAATAAAGTACTTGATATAGCTTCTGAGACCTTATTGTTAAAAGCAACTGACATAATATTCTTAAAAAAGGAAATTTGCAGAGGTAAGAAACAGGGGAAAATTGCTTCAATCTTTTCTTCTCATCTTTGTACACATGCAAAGAACACAATTTATTAACTGCACTACAGTGGAAAAACAATGTATATGGAAATGAAAGCTGGCAAAGAATCACATTTCAGTTTCAGTCATAGATGTGGATGACTTTGAGTCCAGTAATTGGAGTGAAACACCCATCTTCATTCCACAGGTTCAGGGATGTACTTCATACAGTTCAGGGGTCACAGGTAGTGGAAAGCTAGGAGGAGAAGGGTTGATTTGTCATTGCAATTCTAAACCAAAATAAAATTACAGTAAGAGACTGTAAAATAGTTCATTTCAAATATAAGTTGTAAGTATTTTCATCTTACATTCAACCACTTCACAGCAAAAAGCCTTTTTCTTTCTTTACATAGATAGAAAAAAATGCATACTGAAAGTCAAATTCTTGATACCAGTTTAAGGCTTCTAAAATACATTTTAAGAAGTGCTTGAGGATGACAATATTTTATTTAAATATTGTTACCTTTAAATCTTTCCTCCTAATAGCTTCATCAACATTCATTTTCCCCCTTATTTTAAAATCAGCTAAAGCCTATTTTTTGCTTTACAATATACATTTCAAATTTAATTTCATTTAAAATACCAATTCGAGTTCTCATTTTTTCCTTAGCAAGCAAATATCCCAACCTCATAGCTCTTTGCCAAGACTTGGCCTCAAAATGTTGTATTTAAAAAGCAAATAAAGAACACAAACTTGTTCAAACTCTCGGAATGCCAGAGCCTGCAACTCCGGGAAAGTCTTTATCTAAAACCAATGAACTTTCCAGGCTGTTGAGAAATGACCAGAGGGGCCAATTAGCTGTTGCACAATTGGAATCTTCTTGACGCTTTGTCAATAATTTATAAAATGGAGAGGGCAGAGGGGTCACTGTCACTAAGGGAGTTGAAATTAAAATGTTTCTCTTACATACGATACTCCAGAAAGCAAGAGGGTACTTTTCTTCCAGAGGAAATCCATTTTGATGTAAAACAGAAAATAAATTGTGCTTTACTGAAAGCTAACCATGCAGTAGCCATCATGTTTTTGCATGTATCTTCCTTACCTGTCTTAGATTTCAAATCCCTGGTAGATAATGCAAATATATTGCTCTATTTTTTTTTTCTCTATTGGTATTTCTCCACATACCTGGGATCCTACTAATTCTCATTGGTTCATTTCCTGTAAGAGAAGCATAATCAATCCTTTAACAGCTTCGCTCATTCATATGAAGAAGCTCAGTAGGAAATGGTTCCTATTTACCCCTGGGTGTCTAGCTTCAAATTCTAGATTAGTCACAAGGAAAGAGTGTAGATTCTTCATTTCATTTAAAGACTATGGATATCCTGAAACTGATTGCTATAATTAGCTGTGCTGTGCTGCTTGTGTTTAGTCGCTCAGTTGAGTCCAACTATATGTGACCCCATGGACTGTGGCCTGCCAGGCTCCTCTGTCCATGGGGATTTTCCAGGCAAGAACACTGGAGTGAGTTGCCATGCCCTCCTCCAGGGGATCTTTCCAACCCAGGGATTGAACCCAAGGCCCCTGCATTGCAGGTAAATTCTTTCCTGTCTGAGCCACCAGAAAAGCCCAAGAATACTGGAGTGGGTAACCCATCTCTTCTCCAGGCGAACTTCCCAACCCAGGAATGGAACTGGAGTTTCCTGCATTGCAGGCAAATTCTTTACAAGCTGTGCTACCAGGGAAACCCATAAGCTGTGCAATATTCAAGTCTCAAACTTTGTGACACTCAGTGGAGATTTATATGACACTTTCATTATTTATTCTGCTCATGTCAATTTAAAGTAGTTATATTTAAAGAATTTAAGCTGAGTCTAAATGCCTGGTAATAAGACACACTAGCTTTTTGAAAATTTTTGGAATGAGGAACTTTTAGTAGATAACAGTTTAGAGTCATGAGAAATCCTCAGTTATAAAAACAGACCTTATTGAACAGGTGGAGTGGAGGCATTTAAAACATACAGATGAGGCTAAAAGGGATTTAAGTCCAACTGATCACTCCATTTATTTAATCTTAGTCAAGAATGCTTTGCTATTCACAAGGTGTACATATATCATCATGTTGTACACTTTAAATATGTTATTTCAGTTATACCTCAGTAAAGCTGGAAAAAAATGAGAAAGAGAATGCTTCACTGCAGGAAAAGTCTTTAGAAAATTCGAAGAAACATAAAATCCTTCAGGTGAAAATTAAAGAAGGTTGTTGATACTTTTGAACTGTTGAAGACTCTTCAGAGTCCCTTGGACAGTGAGGTGATAAACCAGTTAATCCTAAAAGAAATCAATCCTGAATATTCATTGGAAGGACCTATGCTGAAGTTCTGATACTTTGGCCACCTGATGTGAAGACCTGACTCATTGGAAAAGACCCTGATGCTGGGAAAGATTGAAGGCAGGAGGAGAAGGGGACAATAGAGGATGAGATGGCTGGATAGCATCACTGACTCGATGGACATGAGTTTGGGCAAGCTCCAGGAGTTGGTGATGGACAGGGAAGCCTGGTGTGCTGCAGTCCATGGGATCGCAAAGTGTCAGACAAAACTGACTGACTGAGCATCAACAAAAATAAATTTACTATATGAGCATCCAGAATTTTTAAAAAGGATTTTCTCTAGCTTTTGAACAGAATTAGCATTAATAATTTCTTTCTAGCCTTTAAGTTTGATTAAAATCTATTTCCCCTACCCCCCACCATGAGGAGGTGGGGGGAGATAAATGAAAGAGATGGTAGCACATATTAACTAACACCTTTTATTCAGGGACAAGTTGAGGATACAGATCAATGTACCAGAATTATCTCTGCACCCAGAAGTTGTTGGCACCAGGGGGTGTGTACCTGGGCTCCTAAGCATTGGAAAAAGAAGACACTCCATTCATCCCATGATCCTATATCTCTGTTATTGAACCTAGCTAACCTTAGTTCTACAGGAAGTACATTCAGCTAAGTGGCAAAGAATCTGCCTGCAATCCGGAAGCCGCAGGAGAGATGGGTTCAATCCCTGAGTCAGAAATATCCCCTGGAGGAGGGCATAGCAATCTATTCCAGTATTCTTGCCTGGAGAACCCCATGGACAGGGGAACCTGGCAGGCTATAGTTCATAGCCTCGAAAAGAGTCAGACACACTGAAGTGACTTAGCATGTGCATACAACCTTAGTTCTACCTCTTTTCTTTTCACTTTTACCCAAATTCTTTAGGCAGTCCCATGCTACCTTCTTGCCTTCTATTACCACTTGACTCTGGAACCTTTATTTGTGACTCACGCCTGTCAAGATTTACTCACTTTTCCGATGTTTTTTGTATCAAATTGTGGCTAGGTATGTCCTCCTCAACCATGACCTCTCTGAAATAACTTCTGCGGGTACTCCCTTGCTGCATGAGCTTGTAGGTAGGGTTGAATTCCAGCTCCCCGTGTCGTCCCCACTGACACCGTGGGGGGAGCGTGGCTTCAGTACCACTGGCAGTGGTGACTGACTTGACTCTCCCATGGGTCTCCCCATACACTAATCCATCAGGGTAAGGATTGTCTTGTCACTGCTGGGTGAGGGTAGAAGTCTAGGCTGCCCCTGTAGTCTCCAGCCACACCATGGGGTGGGAGGCACAGGAATGCTGGAATACCTAGCACAGCCTATTGAGGGTAGAAGTCTGTTTTCTGCACTGGGCTTCTGCTGGTCTTGTTGGGTTTGGGGCCAGATGTTTGTTTGTTTAAGAAATGAGAATAAAGGCATTTCAAAGATGTCGTTTGGAGAGAGACCAAATATTGATGTCCCTATATGCTCACCTCTCTCAAGTTCTGATATAATATTATGTCAGCCCTTGGAATTTAGACCCAGAATATAGAACGATGAGGGATATACTGTTAGTGGGCAGAGATTACTCAAAATTGTCTGAAATTTACTTTCTAATATCTGGTAGATTTGGGACATAAAATAAAATCAAACTCAGTGTTGTGAACTATTTGTGTTCCCTCAGAATCCTTATGTGATATCCTAATCCCCAGTGTGATGGTCTTTGGAGATGGCTTTTTTTGGGGGAAGTGACTAGGGTTAGATGAACTCATGAGAGCAGGGCCCTGTGCTGAGGGGGCTAGTGCTTTCATTCGTAGAGACACTGGAGAACTTTCTCTCTAAGACCACTGTTTCTAACTTGGGAAGGGATCCCTCACCAGAGCTTCCCAGCTTCCAGAGCATGAAAAATAAATTTCTTTGCTCAATCCATTATGTCTGTGATATTCTGTTGTGGCAGCCCAAGGTGACTAAAGCTCTCAGAGAGAAACAAAACCATACTTCGTGCCCATTTTAATTGAAAGTCAGCCATCGGTGCCCATTATAAACTTCTGATGGTCAGCTTAGCAAAGGGTTTGACAGTTCCCAAAGGTGATGTTTTTCCTTCACTTGTGAGTCACTGTACACAGCCTTATCACTTTAGACTGACTGTGCACGTGTGTAGGTGCGTGTGTACGTGTGAGTTTCCCTTTTGCTTTACCCCTAGCGAGAAAGTCTTTGCTGGTTCAGCCTGAGCCATGCTTTCTGCCTCCATTTCTTGGTGGGATGCTCTTTGGAATCCTAATTTTGTCGATGAGTCAGGTTTCGGCCCCACAGGATATATGAGACACACTCAAAGTCACTCACTACACAAAAATGGGATTCTGGGCTATGTCTTCCTATCACTAGACCCACAGTCCAATAAATCTTCACCTTCGACCTCCACTTACTGCTGTGTTTTTCTTCCATTTCTAGTCTGCAGAGATGCTTCCCCAATTTTTGAGTGAAGCTATATATTTGAAATATAGTTTTGGTGCTTCTAGGTAGAGATGAAAACAGCCACAATGAATAAAATATAAAAATAGAAAACCAAAAGGACATAGACACACTTAAATATAAGAGAAATATCTCCACAGCAAAGAAATGAATCCAAAATGCAAAAAAATTAGTAAAAGAGCTAAAGTTTCTGCCTTGCTATGTCTGAGATCAGAATTAGGCAATGGCAGGATGATTTAAAAATCTGTTCTCTCAAAGCCTGCTGTTCAATGTGTGTTGTTGCAATGCTTCAGAGAACTTGATGCATGTTTATAGGTGTATATGTGCAAGAATTTCTCTAGGGAAGACAACTAGCAGAGAAATTTCTGGGTCATAGCACAGGCATATTTTAAATTCTCAGTATGGTGCCAAATTCTTTTCCAAATTGTATAATTTACACTCCCCCTGGCACAGTTGAGAATTTCTCTCTTTATATCCTCCCAACATGTGTTGTTATTGTTAGACACCCCTCCATCCCAAACACCACATCTAATGGAAATAATGTGGTATCTCCTTGTTTTTGGGTCCTTGATTACTGAAATTGAGTCATGTTTTATTTTTCCATAGGTATTTTGAGTTTCATTTTCTGTAAACCTGTCTATTTATACCTGTGGTCCATTTTCTGATTAGTTTCTCTCATGTTATTTTGGGGGAGTTTCCCATACTTTCTTCAGCCTATACATGTATGACATTCCCTTCTGAGCACAACACTAAAGCTGCTTCTCTAGGTCACCTCCGTATTTCGAGCCCCATGTATGCTTCTTGGCCTCACCCCACTCAGAGTCTCCACGTCACTCACTGATTTGACTTGTCCCTTTTCTCTTGGCTTTTGTATCTCATTTTCTTGATATTCCTTAGAGATTGTTCTGTGTTTTCACTTTATTTTTAATTTATTGAATTAATTAATTTTTTTTGCCACACCATATGGCCTGTGGGATCTTAGTTCCCCCATCAGAGATTGAACCTGTGCCCTCAGCAGTGAAAAGCGTGGCGTCCTAACACTGGGCCATCAGGAAAGCCCTGTGTTTTCGTTTTTGATTGCTGGTGACAAGAACATTGCCCAGCACCTAGCAGCTATTAATGTTTAGTAATGATATGGACATATACAGTTCTAGTGAATAGTTTCTTGTAGGGTCAAGATGTATCTTGTTGCCCTGGCCCTGGCTCTCTCATCAACTCCCAGGAGCACCTGTGTAATCCTCTAGGCTTTCATCCAGTTTCAGCTTTCTATTACTCCTCACAAGCATTGTTCCTCCCCTTCCTCTAAATGTATTCGTTAGATGTTGCAATTAGTAGCCTTTTAAAAAGAACCTTGATCCTGACACTTGGAAACATTTATTACAATAAGCTCTGGTGCAGACACTAGCAATTACAGTATGTAGATTATGGGGTAGGTGTGTGATGTGCTAAAATAACATCTAGAAGGTTATCACACTCCCTTTCCCTAGTGGCTAATATAGAAATCAAGGCCAGTTATCCACAGGCAAATACTTATTACATTTCCTACTGAGCTGTTTTACATTCCTGAACTGGAAAATAAAATGGAAAAAAAGAATATTTATCAAGTAAGAAACATTTTAAAGGACTAAACCCTTTTTTATTCTAAAATCTAAAACTACTAGAAAATATGAGAAAATATTTCCCCAAATGTATTAATTAAATGACTATGATTCACTAGTGTTAGAGGCCTAAAATTGACTGTAGTAGTAAGGAAATGGAAAATTCCATATTGATCTTCTTCCATGAGTATGAATTGTTAAAAAGTACTTTTTTTCCCCTATAGAAAATAAAAGTGAGAAATCTGGTTTAAAAGAAACTAAATAAATATATTGGGCTGGCCAAAAAGTTCGTTCATGTCAGCCAAAAATTTCACTCGTGTTTTTCTGTAAGATATGGACCCAAATGAACTTTTTGGCCAACCCAATTAAAAAGAAAAAAATCAATACTATTTCTTTCAGCTATAACTTGATTTATAGTGTCTTAAATTTTATTTTAGCTGAGAAGTCAAATGGATGATATAGAAATAAATATGAACCCTTTCTTTCTAATCTTCCTCTCATATTTCCTCTCACAACTCACTCAAAGAAGTGTTGAATGGACAATTTTCTTCTCTGCTATATGGAAAATTATTACATGTATTAGGGATTGAGATAGATTCTTTGGATGTGCTCCTCAGTTACATTTTGGCAAAAAAAAAAAAAAGAAATTAAAAATATAAAACATTTGAGAGCTCTATGAAAAACATTTATGAATTCTATGAAAAAAAATTGTGAAATTGTGATGAAGAAATGGCAGGAAAGGGGGCAGTCATATATAATGATCAGAAACTCTAACTTTCCTAGTTTATCCAAAAAAGATACAATTTTTTTTTTTTTTTTTTTTGGAGAAGTAGTGTTGATGGTGGGGGAATGAAAAACCATACTCAGTATTTATATTTTAATCATAAATAAGGTGGAGAAAGAGAATGGAGAACTAGAGGAGCCCACCTCTGTAAGACAGGAAACACCTTAACTTTCTTCGTGGCTAGCCTGTCTGTGCAGTTCCCTCGACATTTTCCATGACATAAGAGCTACATGGAACTCATTCCTTCCCTCTTACTTCCTGCCCACACCTGCTGCAACACAACCAAAGCCGTGCAAACCCAAACTCATTACCACTTGTTGGCATGTGGGGGTACAAGGGGAGAAGAACTTTGGATTTCAGTTGCTGAAGAGACTGGCATCTCGGAAACATTTGTTACTCTGAAGAAACCGAAGGTCTCAGGACTCACTCCAGGCAAGTAGGAAGAGAGAAAGCAGGCATGCCACACTTAACACAAGGCAGGGGTTGAGACTGCTGCTTCAGAGGATTCTAGAAGTACCTCAGTCATACTGCTCTATGTTTATTAGTGTCCTGGATGTTGCTCTTTGAAAAATTCTAGGTTTTACATCTGCATCAGGGAACTCTTACACCAAAAACGAAGGGTGATAGAAAGGAATGTAACTTAGTTTTCACTTTCATGCATTGGAGAAGGAAATGGCAACCCACTCCAGTGTTCTTGCCTGGAGAATCCCAGGCAGCCTGGTGGGCTGCCGTCTATGGGGTCACACAGAGTTGGACACGACTGAAGCGACTTAGCAGCAGCAGCAGCAGTGAAATTTTTACACCAAATGAAATTTTTTCTCTTTTATCATCTAGAGAATTTTTGCAATTATAGTAATATTGCTATTACTTATGATATTCCAAGAAATTCTTTTTACAGTATTTCTCAGCAGAATTAAAAATTGCTCATTCTTTTGGAAATAATTTTATTTTTAAAACAGCCAAATCTACATTTTAAAGTAGCACTTTATGAATATTTTGAGCAATATGATTGCTTTCTATTAAAAAAAATTATAATCATGTAATAATTATGTGGCTTATAAAATGACAAAAAGATTACCACTATGATGTGATCAAGGGTCAGTGTTAAAATTAGTTGACAGTATCAGAAGGTAGATACACAGAGGTCCAACATTTACTTAAATATA
Source organism: Neotragus moschatus (assembly GCA_006410615.1). Classification (NCBI taxonomy): domain Eukaryota; kingdom Metazoa; phylum Chordata; class Mammalia; order Artiodactyla; family Bovidae; genus Neotragus; species Neotragus moschatus. Next base: position 434,366 of record SJYA01001938.1, on the reverse strand, counting down.
TAGAGTAAATATATACATATATGAAATGCAGTCTCTTCATTTTAATAATACAATTCAAAAGAAAAATGATTCACTTATGCAANAAATTTTTACACCAAATGAAATTTTTTCTCTTTTATCATCTAGAGAATTTTTGCAATTATAGTAATATTGCTATTACTTATGATATTCCAAGAAATTCTTTTTACAGTATTTCTCAGCAGAATTAAAAATTGCTCATTCTTTTGGAAATAATTTTATTTTTAAAACAGCCAAATCTACATTTTAAAGTAGCACTTTATGAATATTTTGAGCAATATGATTGCTTTCTATTAAAAAAAATTATAATCATGTAATAATTATGTGGCTTATAAAATGACAAAAAGATTACCACTATGATGTGATCAAGGGTCAGTGTTAAAATTAGTTGACAGTATCAGAAGGTAGATACACAGAGGTCCAACATTTACTTAAATATATAGAGTAAATATATACATATATGAAATGCAGTCTCTTCATTTTAATAATACAATTCAAAAGAAAAATGATTCACTTATGCAATATTTCCTAGGATCCTGAAGATGATAACCAAAATGCAGACACAGCATTGTATTTGCATTTCTCTTTATTATAAATAAAATTAAAAAGCAGATCCAAAAAGAATCCATTTTGCTTGAACTCTTAGCATGTTCCATTTATTCTGCATCTAAGGCTGAAAAACATCATTAAGAACTTTCAAAATATCCCTCCCTCCTATTAAAACTTAGAGACTAAAATTGCCATAGACTGGTCTTTTTATTCACAGAATTAGTAATGTGTGATTCTCTTGTCAAGAAGGCATGGTGTCTGAGCTGTTTTTCCAGCATCAGTGATGGATTTATCCAGCCCCTTTAAACTCTCTGTCCCATTTCTTTCTAACCTAGAACTCACATTTATCAGACAGCTGCCTCAAACTGTGAAGAATATGTGTTGTAACTCTAGGAAATACACAGGAAGTTGAACTGCATAGCGCTGGGTTGGCCAAAAAGTTTGTTCTGGTTTTTCTGTATGCTTGTATGGAAAGACCCGAGTGACCTTTTTGGCCAGCTCAATATCATGCAACAGTTTGGCACTACATATTTAAGAGAATATCTGTGATGCCTATTTGAAGACAAAATCCATCTCTTTTCCTTAAGACCACATGCGAGAACTTGCTCTCCTGGGATGCTACTCTGGTGACCAGATAGGAGAGCCAGAGAAGAGGATTCAATTATCTTTTAACTAAGGGGTACCTAGCTTAATCATGTAAATCATAAATTTACAAATTCATGTACATCACATAATCATGAATTTTCTTTTAAAAAATGATAAGAAAATTCTTTGTGACTGTCTCATCTTACAGTTATCAGCTAAAGAAGAAAATATGAGAAATGTATTGATGAAATAGGTTACTCTCTAATAAGCATCTTAGCTACTATATTTACCCTATCATGTATCATTGGACATTTCCCCCAGTTCAACTTTTGGATAATTTCTGGTTATAATTTTGGGTTGAAAGTTTGAGTGCTCTCCCACAAAAATTGGAATGTAATGTAAAATCATTTAAAAATAATTTTACTGTTTTAATAGATCTTCACAATTCTGTGGTGGCACAAAACTTCACCATCTAAGAAATGATCTTGTGACTGCTGCACCATGAAATGGCAATTGTACAGCTGGAACCACCCCCTTCAGAGAGAAGAAAAGCATATGTCAAATTGCCTTAACTATAGATCCTTCAGGGAAAATGCATCCTTCTTTTGGCACTGTCAAGAACTTGAATAAATCAGAGATAAGTGGGTTAAAATGTCAGTACCCTTTGGGACTGAGAAAAACCTACTACCTTCCCACAATTCAGTAAAATATTAACCATAGTACTCCCAGTTCTTTGTGGGGAAGAAAATAATACCTTCACAGTCACTGGAAGAGATTGTCAAATTGCCAAAAGACTAGAACAATTGCCATAAGAGATTAAACGGGGTGATATGAATGATCTTGCTAAAAGGTTTTAAGTCTCTGTTTATTTATAGAAATAATCCTTTCCCATCTGTTTCATCAATCACTGTTTCTAAAATACCAACTGTTTGGATGGCAATTTAGATTACTTCTGTGTTTGAAAATAGTTTGCTATTTTAAAAATCACCAAAATGTGATTTGGTGAATTTCAGTAGAAAATCATTTTCTAAGATTTGTGAGTAAACTTGTTAAAACTAGGAAATTTACTAAAGTCAGTAAGACAGCCCAGGGCTGGGTCATTGATCACTAGTGACAGCAAACAGTGACCTCACACGAACAGAATGTAAACCTCCAAACTCATTGATAGCAGTCCTGACTCAGGGCTAGAATTCATGTTCTCGCTCTATAAACTGTTTGACTTAGACGATGAATGATGGTTAAGGTAATAGAGCAGCATAGCTCTGATGAAAATGTAGTTGGGCTCAGGTTATTTTAAGTCTGGCTTTCTTTGAAGGTCAGTGTAAGTGTCTTGATATACTATAAGAGAAAATTTATTTGAATAGCCATGTCTTTCTTATTTCAGCAAGAAAAATTCACTTACTAATGTAGCTTTTCCTTCTGAGTCATTTAATGAAAATAATTTTTTGCTTCCAATTTTTTCTTTTTAATTTCACAAGATTTATATTTTAACTACCTGTAGTTTACCATTATGTATTTTGACTAACACTTTTTAAAAATGTGAGTTTAGCTACTGTTTATGCAAAAGTCTTAAGAGGGTTAATTTCTCTGAATGTTTTTACTTGTTAGATTACTACTGCTTTTGAAATTTGTAGTAGTAGTCTTTTTGTTTTGGATACAGCATCAGTTCAGTTCAGTCGCTCAATCATGTCTGACTCTTTGCGACCCCATGAATCGCAGCACGCCAGGCCTCCCTGTCCATCACCAACTCCTGGAGTTCACTCAGACTCACGCCCATCGAGTCAGTGATGCCATTCAGTCATCTCATCCTCTGTCATCCCCTTCTCCTCCTGCCACCAATCCTTCCCAGCACCAGAGTCTTTTCCAATGAGTCAACTCTTCACATGAGGTGGCCAAAGTACTGGAGCTTCAGCTTTAGCATCATTCCTTCCAAAGAAGTACCAAGGCTGATGTCCTTCTGAATGGACTGGTTGGATCTCCTTGCAGTCCAAGGGACTCTCAAGAGTCTTCTCCAACACCACAGTTCAAAAGCATCAATTCTTCGGCGCTCAGCCTTCTTCACAGTCCAACTCTCACATCCATACATGACCACTGGAAAAACCATAGCCTTGACTAGACGGACCTTAGTCGGCAAAGTAATGTCTCTGCTTTTGAATATGCTATCTAGGTTGGTCATAACTTTCCTTCCAAAGAGTAAGCGTCTTTTAATTTCATGGCTGCAACTACAATCTGCAGTGATTTTGGAGCCTCAAAAAATAAAGTCTGACACTGTTTCCACTGTTTCCCCATCTATTTCCAAATTGGTGAGTCTTCCAAAATTTTCCATGTAAGTTTCCGTTTCAAAAGAATACATTTTATTCTTTCAGGGTAATATATAATTACCTCAAAAGTTTCTCTTTTATTTATTCATTTTTAATTCTTCTCACAACATGAGAGTTCTTGCATCCTATTCCATGATATGTCACTGTAAAGATGGGCAAAAAAAGACAAATGCATAAAAATACTGAAGGAGTAAAAATTATTATATGTACATATTCCTGAATTGTATCTACCATTTGTTGAGCAGTAACACGTAGAATAGTTTTCACTAATGTTAGGACATCAATACCAGAGCTGCAAGGTTGCATGTTGTATGTTCATGTCATAGCATCATGAACTAGGCTAGGCTTTCAACTTCCTTACAGATGAGGAAACTGAGGCCAAGAGGTCAGCTTCTGAAAAACTCAAGTGTAGTATGGGGCATATCCAATCAAACAGAGGTCATGGGATAGTCAGAAAGGAATAAGTATAAGCTTACAGACTAGGTAACGTAGGAGATCAGAGGAGAAAGCAGACATGAGTATAATGGCCATCAAAGGCATGATTGGTGCAGGAGGTGTAATTTGGACCAAACACCAAAGATGGATATGCATGGATGGTGGGAGAAGGGAGAACAGGCTGTGCCACACTCTGTCTTTCACAGGCAGACCTTTTGGAGGTTAACATATTCCTGGGAGAATGGAATACCCTCTCTCTGAAGGTCCCAGAATGCTTTTTAAAGGAGAACACACTTTTCATTGTTACCTCACAGTGTGACTTGCACCCCTGATAGAAGAGTCGTGTTTTTTAATGAGAAGAAGGCAAAATAACTTTTTAAAGCCTCCACATTCTAAGTTGAGAGAATCAGTTACCTAAGGAGTTTTTTCCAAGCCCCTCAATGTGTGTGAATAAACTCCAGATAGCAAAATCTTCCAGAATAAGGTCACTGAGACCCAGCCGGAAGACTCAGTGTTCCTAAGTGGTAACAACACGAGGCTGTTACCATACTCTCTGGCTCCAGCCTCTCCTCTGAACTCGAGATGTTATTGCCTATTTGATATCTCTGCATGAGTGTCCACAGAGGCAACTCGACTTCATACAATCAAAACCAAACTCTTGACTTCCCCCACAAAACCTACTCCATACCTCAAGAGTTCCTCATGTCCATCAGTGGCAACTCTGTATTCATTCAGTTGATTCTTCAAAAGCGATGAACTTTCTTGACTCCCCTCTTTCTTTCTTTTCCTCAGAATATATTTGCATTAGGACTGCTTATCATCACCTCCTCCAATATTGTGTTTATCTAAACCATTACCTCTCACTCACACTAGTGGGATAAATTCTGCACTGACCTCCTTACTTCCACCTGCCCTCCCCCTACCCACAGTCTATCCTTCATGCAATTGCTCAGAGGGATCCTCTTAAAATAAGTGGGACTGTATCATTTCTCTGCCCCAAACCTGTCAGTGGCTTTCCATTTCCCAAAACAAAAGGTCTCTTCATGACTTGAATTCTCTGCCGCCTCTCTCTCAGTGGGACCCAGACTCCCTGGGACTCACTCAGTGGGACCCTGGCTCCCTTAGAACACACCTACCTCAGCCTAGGATGTGCTGCTTCCAGAGATCTGCAGGGTCTGCCCCCTCATCCCACAGGTCTCTGTCTAAATGTCACCTTATCCAGGAGTCCTTCCCTCACCACCCCATATTGAACAGCGCTCTCCTGCACATCATTCTCAGCAACACCAGCATGTATGGTGGTCCCAACTGTGCCTGATAGATGGGCAGCCTGGAGTAGGAGGCAAGCCAGGACCGAGGGGTCTTCCTGCTCTGCTGACCAAGCCCTGTCCTCCAGCTCCATTATAAGTCAACCCAGAAGAACACCTTAAATTTTTTTTCTTTAACCAAAAAGGGGAAACTTTTTAAAATTTCAGAGTCCTACCAGTAGCTACAAATCAGAAATTAGGTTGATAGGTAATTACATAGATACATACATACATATAAAGACACTTAGACATCCATATACAGATATGTATGTAAATATACATATTTATATGAGATCTAAAAACATACATATAATGCCAATATATTATACATAGTCACCAGGGCTTCCCTGGTGGCTCAGATGGTAAAGAAACCACCTGCAATGTGGGAGATCTGGGTTCCGTTCTTGGGTTGGGAAGATACCATGGAGGAGGGCAAGGCAACGCACTGCAGTATTCTGGCCTGGAGAATCCCCATGGACAGAGGAGCCTGGTGGGCTACAGTCCATAGGGTCACAAGTAGTTGGACATGACTGATTGACTAAACACACAGGTGACATATGTATGAACATATATATATCTAATGGTTATACATATAATTATGTATATAATCTTTCCCAACCTATCCACCCCTGACCAGAATGTAAGCTTAAGAAGAACAGAAACCTGATTTTCTTCTCTTCTGAGTCACTCAGCTCCTGGAACAGTTCCAAGCATACAGTGTGTGAAAAAACAAAACCAAATTTGTTGAATTAATGGATAAGTCAATAAATTTCTGTGTGTATGGCAAAGAATATCATAAATGGATGTGAGCATAGAAGTTCAAAAATTATTTAGTATCTCCAGACACTACTGTAAGATTTAAAACAAAATCAGCACATGGAATGGAGATTCAATTTGGAACTTAAGGTGTATATTGAATGTGGTTGAAAAAAATAGGCTTTAGCTTTGGTAAAATTGCACACACTCATTCAAAATAATTGCTTTAAAAAATGTCTGAATAAGGCATATAATAAAATAATTTATTTGACTTAAACACATTTAACCAATAAATCCTCAAAGAAAGGGTTATCTTTTTTTCATAGAGTTTTAATAAAGAGACATAATTCCTTTGTCTCAAAATTTTGTGGTCTGCAGTGAAGCTAATTAATTCATTTTCTTGAAAATTTGTATCATGTAGTCAGTCTAAAGAATAATCTTATTAATAGCTGAACCGAATTCCAGAGAATTCTAGTGATTTGTCCAATTGACATGGGGAGTAGGGAGTGGATTCCACTTGAAGTGGAATTTGTATCTCTCCACCGAGTTCACTGGGTTTTGACCACAACGTGGCATCTTCTCCTTGGTGGAACAAATGCTACCGGCTTGCTGTTTGTACAAAATGTTCACTGTTACCTCTGAAAGCTCAGCCACATCCTTCATCATGTCCCTCCCACACATGTCATCTGTAGAAGTAAACAAGCACACTGTGCAGCCCCTGGGAAAGCCTTGTCCGTGGCTACCCTTCCCATCCCACCTACTTACCAACCTGAAGCTAAGAGTCAGGAAAGTGCCACGGGAAGCTATTTATCCTCTCTATGGTTTATTTCTTGGCTTTTTGCATTCATAAAAAAGAAATGTAAACAATTGCTATTGCTTGCTTTACTTTCATCCTTTGTAGTGAAAACTACTATTTTTGCCTGGGTCTGCACAGATGCTCAGAATGAGTGGCCTCTATTAATGGTGTCAGCTTTCAAACTGAGACAGAGCAGTATATCTACATCTAACAGGGAGTTTTCAAGAGCTGTCTAGCCTTCTCTCACCAGTGACACACACACACACACATGTACACACACACACAGAGCACTAAGCACTCAGTAAACACTTGGTGAACAGGAAGGTTAATTAATCCTCATTTGGGTTTATTATGGAAGAGCATGGTTGACTGCAATACTCTTCCTAATCTGGTTTTATTTTAAACTTTAAAAATGTTGTTTATTGTTGGCTGTGCTGGGTTTTCACTGCTGTTCAGTCTTTTCTCTGGTTGCAGTGAGCGGGGGCTACTCTCTAGTTGCAGTGTGTGGGCTTCTCACTGCAGTGGCCTCTCTCACTGTGGAGCACAGGCTCTAGGGTGCGTAGGCTTAAGTAGTTGTGACTCCTGGGCTCTAGAGCACAGGTTCAATAGTTAGTTGCTCCTTGGCATGTAGGATCTTCCCAGTCCAGGGATCGAACCGTGTCTCCCGTCTTGGCAGGCGATTCTTTATCGCTGAACCAGCAGGGAAGTCCCTAATCTTGTTTTAATTACTCAGAAATCATATATAGGCCAATCATGAATGCTCTGCATCATGTAGCAGGAAGAAGTGCTTTTTGGAGCTATCATTAAAAGGCCGTTTATACCACACATGCAATTACGTGCTTCCTATTACTGGTTCTTATAGGTGCCCAGGTTGAGGCAGCCCCTAAATGAGTTCCACATGTGAGTGGTTGTGCTGTAGTTTTCTCTGCAGCTGGTAAGGACGGTGAAGTTTATCATTCTATTAACCTCACAATTAACCCTCATTACACGGCCTGTTCAGCACAGGGACACCTCCAGAGCACGTTCAGTTTGTGAATGGCCAATCCCACGGCATAAGCAACTGTCCTTATCACTGCTGAGAAGGACGTCCCAACCACATATGCTTTTGGTTTAGAGCAAGGGTGGTTGCCTGATTCAATGGAGCAGAGTGTTTTCAGCAACGCAACCTGAATGGTAGAGGCGCGCCCAGGCAGTGGGTGTCATTTCCAGCTTTCCTGTTCTCCACTGCAGAGTACTGGCTCTCACAGCTGCAGCCATCTAACCACCATGCCTACTGCATGCCAGGTTAGACCCAGGCCAACCCACCCCCAAGGTCACAGTCCTCGGCAGGAAACACAGGAGGTGTCCTAGGTCAGGGGTCCCCAACCTCTGGGATCTAATGCCTGATAATCTGTGCTGGCGCTGATGATAATAATAGAAATAAAGTGCACAATAAACGTAATGTGCTTGAATTGTCCTGAAACGGTTTCCCCCACTTCCGGGCCTGGATCCTCAGAAAAATTGTTTTCTCTTCCAGGAAACTGGTCCCTGGTGCCAAAAAGCTTGGTTACCACTGTTCTAGGTGAATAAAGTTAGCAATATAACTGGTTTTATACTGACATTTTATGTATTGTTGCTGGAAGTCTTCAAATACTGTCTTCATTGTTCTATGCTGGGTCTCAAGATGGTAAACTGGGTCCTTTTAGGATAAATAGTTTCCTCATTTTTAGTACTTAGTGGTGGTGTTGGCATCCTAATTCCCGAGCACATTGCCTTTCTTATTCTATTTGATTTTTTGCTCTTGTTGCAGGTTCTTGGGAAAATAGACCTATGTTGACCTGACCCGGTCCGTGCTATTAGGACAAAGACATTTTCTTAATTTGATGAGCAAATTTATAAGCAAGATTAAGTGCCTCTACCAGTCTGGTGTTTAAACACTGTTTTTTCCTTTTGTTCTTAGGAAAAAAAATATTCTCTTCATCCCCATTTGCATTGTTGGCTATGCCTCTCCTGAACGTGGAAGGAGGGAGAGACACATTCCTCATGGCACATTACCCACAGACATCACCCGGGAAGGCCGATGGAGGCTGACAGGGTGGGATGCAGGATCTCTTGATTTGCTGAGAAGCCAGCCAGGGGAGCCTGAGAGGAGATACTCCTCAGCAGGAGGAATCAGACTTGGTGGCCGGTGAGTCAGATTTTGGTTTACCACTATTGCTTTCACTTCCACCAACTTTGCTGGAGTGGATTCATGAGTCAGTGCAAAGCATTCCTTCTTTATTTATCTCAGACTTCTTGGCCTCAGTCAGTGAAATACAGCCGTTTTTCACACTGCTGGCTTTGCTGGCCAGTGGAGCCCAGCGTCCATGATCACTTCAGAAGGGTTAGTTGAGTTACCTGATCAAAGCTGACATCTCCCAAGTCGTTTCCAATTATCAGGACTTGTCTTAGATTGCTGAGTCTGCGTACATGCAGTGGAGGTGTAATGGAAAGCATTGCATTGAGAGCCAGAAAATCTGGCCCTGCTATGCCCCAAGCTATGGCCTTTTATCCAGTTGACTTAACCCTTCTGGGCTTCAGTTTTCTCATCTGTCCATTGAAGAAACTGGATTGGATCCTTTCCTTAGAAACAATAGACGGGTAGATAGATTATAATGAAGTGATAGATTACAATCTACATGGCAGGACATAATGATGAACAAAGTAGAAACAGATTATATTTTTATAGGATCTCAAGTCTAAACACACTAATACATGCAGGCTTAGAGATGATTACCTACTGTGTTACCTTCAGTGTCTTCTAAGAAAGGACAGCAGAGTGAGAGGAAAAGGAAAGTGAAAGTCTCTCAGTCATGTCTGACTCTTTGCGACTCAATGGACTCTAAGTCCATGGAATTCTCCAGGCCGGAATACTGGAGTGGGTAGCCTTTCCCTTCTCCAAGAGATCTTTCCAACCCAGGGATCAAACCCAGGTCTCCTGCACTGCAGGTAGATTCTTTACAAGCTGAGCCACAAGAGAAGCCCACTGAGAGAAAAGCTGTCTCTTAAACAGAAATATGAAGAGGACAAAAGTTAGGCACAAACATACAAAAGGTAGAGGATGAGGACAGAGGAGTATATACGTTGGTGAGTTTCAGGAACAGAAAGAGATCTTTATTTTCAGAGATAGTAAGTGACAGAGGAGAGCCAGCAGCAAGTAAGTGAGGATGCATTCTTGCAAAGTTTATGAGAAGCCAAGTTAAGCTTTTTAAAATGTAAGCACAGTGCAGCACAATGGAAGAACAGGAAGCAGGGAAGTGTGATGATCCAAATATATTTTAAAATAGAATGTCAGAGGAGAAATTCAGAGAAGGACTCCATTAGAAGTCAGAGGAGGAGGTAAGGAAACAAGGTTGACCAGTGGAAAGAAGATAAGTTAGGGTAAATACTTAGCCAGAAGAGCAGTGAAAACTTATAGAGACATGGACAAAACTTTCACTGTAGAGTGATGTTCATTCTTTCAATAGTGATGTCCATCAGCAGATGAATGGATAAGAAAGCTGTGGTACAAATACACAATGCAGTATTACTCAGACATTAAAAAGAATACATTTGAATCAGTTCTATTGAGGTGGCTGAAACTGGAGCCGATTATACAGAGTGAAGTTAAGCCAGAAAGAAAAACACCAATACAATATACTAACGCATATATATGGAATTTAGAAACATGGTAATGATAACCCTGTATGCGAGACAGCAAAAGAGACACAGATGTATAGAACAGTCTTTCGGACTCTGTGGGAGAGGGAGAGGATGGGATAATTTGAGAGAATGGCATTGAAACATGTATAATATCATATAAGAAACGAATCACCAGTCTAGGTTCAATGCAGGATACAGGATGCTTGGGGCTGGTGCACTGGGATGACCCGAGGGATGGTATGGCAAGGAGGTGGGAGGGGGGTTCAAGATTGGGAACACGTGTACACCCGTGGCGGATTCATGTTGGTGTATGGCAAAATCAATACAATATTGTAAAGTAAAAAAAAAAAAAAAAAAAAAAAGAACAAAAGGAAGCCAGTGAAGTTACAGTGTTAGGAAAATTGTGAATCCCAGTTGCCCTGACAATGAGGCCCCACACTTTGATAGTTATGATGTAAAAAAAGGAAGAGAAGAATAAGAGCAAAAGGCACTGAAGTAAATAGTAATTAAGGATAGAGCTACAAACATCTGGACAGCTTTTCCCAGGGAAATACGGGTGCCTCAAATAAAAGACAGTATCATAAGGGGGAAATCAGTCGTTTGAATAAAAAGGTTAAATGGAATCTTCTGGCTCCACAGCTTCTGCAGACCAGCTTTTCTCACACTGGTTTGTTCTTAACCAATTTCAGTAAAGTCAGTGGTTGCACCGCTGCCCCATCTACCTTACTCCCATCCCTAGCAAATTACAAAACAGACTTTACAACTCACTCTACCGCAATGTGCGGAGGTGTCCCCTGGAGACCTGACAATGTAGTTTCTGGTTTTGTGTGTCTGGAGTGAGCCTGAGAGTCTGAGGTTCTACATTTCTAACAAGACTCTGGGTGACACCGATGTTGGCCCAAAGACCACTCTGACTAGTAGAGCTAGGGAGAATGAGGGGAGGCTTTAAGGAGGAAGTTAAATGGCTGTGAGAGTAGTTCAGGTTGAAGATGACAGGATCATCCTTGACTAAGGCAGTGACCATGAAGATGAAGACATAGGCAGTGACTGGAAAATACTAACTGGAAAATATTCTGTAGGCCAAATTAGCAAGATTGGTAGGTTAGATGGAAGAGAACAAAATGGGGAAAAGTCCCTTATTTCCAGTTTGAGCAAGTGACTGTGTATGTAGTCCAATTGTACTATACAGTCCATGGGGTCGCAGAGTTGGACACAACTGAGTGATTTTCACTTTCACTTAATCTGTATTATTTCACTTTCACTAAAGGTCACTGCTGGCTCTGATATCCTAGGCCACAATGAGACTTCAGGACTTTCTTTGGATTCAAGATTTTCACAGGTAGTGTTACCTAGCTCTGGAAAGATGTTATGGTCCAGTGATAACCAGCATGATTTTGGAGTCAAGCAGATTTTGTTTTCATCTAGCAGCCCCAAGTCAGTAACCCTTCTGAGACTCACTTTCCTCACCCATATAATTTGAGTAACATACTATCGGCCTATAAGCTTGCTACACGAACAAAGAGAGAAAATATACAAGAGCTTAGCCTTCTGGCCAGCACATAATAAATGTCATCACCATTATTGTATATTAATTGTTTAATTAGTTTTCTTTAAGAACACAAAAGCATTTGGTTTGCATTATGTATTTTTTAAAAAATATTTATTTATTTGGCTGTGCTGAGTCTTAGTTGAGGCACGTGGAATCTAGTTCCCTGACCAGGGATCAAACTCTGGCCCCCTGCATTGGGAGCAGAGTCTTGGCCACTGGACCACCAGGGAAGTTCCTATTTTCTTTTATTCTTTTTAGAAAATTTAAAGCTGAATCAAGATATTTAAAATATGAAGAAATGGCTTTAAATATATTTTTAAAAGTAGATGAGTGTTCTTTTAAAAATAGCGTAAGGTTTTCATTAAATGAGAGAATTGAGGTTACTTACCTTTTTCCCTGTTATTTCACTGGCACCTGTAAAAATAAATATAATCAACAAGGGGATTTTTCTAAGAAGTGGATTTTATCCCCTGTGTGTTGGGCATTTCTCCTCTCTCTCCCTAATCTTTCCTTCCCCTACTCTCCCCTTCCCCCACCCCGTCCCACTGCAAGGCTGTAATTAACTTCTGTGCAGTAAATGTATTTGTGTTCCCAGACCTGTCACAACAGTTGACTCTCTCAAAGCACCCAATAAATGCTTCTAAATGAATTAAAACGTGGCTATTAAATGAGCCAGGATGTAGCCCCTCATCCTGCTCATCCAGGAAGAAGACTCTTTCCAGGTCTTTAGGTTCAGTTTGATAGGTGATAATGTAACAGCTCCATATCTGCTAGAAGAGGTCTGGAAGATGCCTGTGGTCCAGCCAAACGACTGGATTTAATGAATCCTAGCATCCTAGAGATACCACAGATAAACAGCTACCTGTCACACAGATAAAAGGTTCCTTTGATATCTATCACCTAGTAGCACATACTCAAGCCAACTTGCTAAATAGAGCTTTGCTTCTATGGGATGTTATATATGATATTTCCATTGGTGTGTTGGATACAGATTTTTATCACTATGGATGAAATCTACATTTGATTACACCTAAGATTACAGCAATCTTATCTTTAGAGGTGCTCTGTAGATGGACTCTGTGGCCCTGTAAATCACTCCCTGACTTAAAAAAAAACCTCAGATGGCAGCACTTACTCTCAGTATGATGTGCAAATAGAACTCAAAACCAGTCACTGAAACATACTGCTGGCAATTATGGCGAACACTTTATAACAGATCACTCTATTTTTTCCCATTTAAGGCTCTCTTGTTTATCCATTGCAATAAGAGGGTTTACATGTGCCTGGAAGCAAGACAATGCTTGAAAGTCTCTGCCATTCAAAGGCCACCTCAGGTTGCTTCCTGTGGAAAATTTCAGGGGTAGAAAGAGTGACACAAAGTGGGTGTGCCTGTCCACCATGGGGGAAACTCACGTTTGCTGACTTAAAATTTGTCTTATCAATTTGCTTTTATGATGTTATATTGTACAATCAAATTATAGTCTGACAAGTAGTTTTTTGGGTCGAGGCAGGATTTATAAACCCCGCTGCCACTATTATAAATCTTCTCATGAAGTAATTGAGTGTGAACAATATGTGTGCCTTTCAGAGAGTTTTTCTAACACATGAAGCATTTTATATTTTTAGAGTATTTATTTAACCAAAGGAAACACATGGAAAATGAGAGGAAATAGACATCAATTTGTGTTTTTGCTTACTTCCCCCACAAAACCTTTTGGATGACACAGTTAAAAAATATAATTTGAAAAATCTTGTAGGGAATTCCAGTTAAATATAGTAAAAAGTAGCTAGGACCCACCCTGTTTTTATTCATAAGCAGAATGTAATAAAATTAACTTTGGTGATTTATTCTAAACAAAATCTCTTTGAGTTTTACTCTTCTGTGCATTTAGAAAGAGGAAAGAAGTTGGAACTTGCTGTTTAAGTTTTTAATGAAGGGTGGTTATCACAGAAACATTCATTTTTTCACAAAGATAGCAGCTCATTTGGTTTTGAAGGCCTGGAATTTCATGATAGTAACACATACATGTAACAATGTGTTTTGTATTCTAATGTCTTTATCTTTCTTCAGACTTCTTAAGGAAAGGGTCTATGTCTTATCACTCTTCACATTCTCAGTCCTTAGCAGAAGATCCAGAAGACTTCCAATGTAGGTTTAATAAGTGAATTGATATATTTGTTTGCATATCAGTACTTTTATTATGTAAAATTTGATCTATTTTTAGTAAAACATTACTCAGTAGAACTTCTCTTTGTAGAAAAAGAGGTTATTGGGTTTCCCTGTGGCTCAGAGGGTAAAGAATCTGCCTGCAGTGTGGGAGACCTGAATTTGATCTCTGAGTTGTAAAGATCCCCTGAAAAAGGGGATGACTGTCCACTCCAGTATTCTTGCCTTTTCATGGACAGAGGTGCCTGATGGGCTACAATCCATGAAGTTGCAAAGAGTCAGACATGACTGAGTGACTAACACTTTCACTTTCACTTTTAATAATGTGTTATAAATTCTGGAGCTCTCAAATCTACATCATCAGGTTAGACTTATACCCTGAATTTCAAACTTACATATTCAACCATGTTATGTATTTTCACCTGCAGTTCCTATAATTCCTCACCCTGAGTGAAGCAGTCACAGAAGCTGGAAAGCTTCTTCTTCTCCTTCTGTCCTCCTTCCAACACAGCTAAGTAGTCAGTAAGTCCTACTGATTATATCTACTAAAAGGTCTTTAATCTGTCTTCTCTTATCCTTGCAACTTTCTAAGTGGTCTCCCTGTAAACCATCTTGTCCCACTGCAACACAGCCACCATGCATTTTAAATAGATGAGGTGACCCAAGGACAAAAGAGCAGACAAAACCAAGAAGGGTCTTGGAATGCAGGAACGGAAAAACCAGACCCTTATCGTCCTTCCTTCCCCCATGTTGTAACTATTAACAGATTTCAGATCCTCCTGAGCAGTATAAACTGTCTACCTCCTACACCATAGGGAGAAGGTATTTGCCTTACTCTTCCCCTACCCAGTGTAGTGCCTCATCCAATCAGCAAATGACCCACAAGACCCCTATCCCACTACTTGTACCTTGGGTATGTAAGTGGACTAAGAAACCCTGTTCAAGTTTGGTTCTCCCTTGAGTTGGCCCGCTGTTCTAATAATATTATCTCCCGCTCTAATAAACTCTCATTCTGTCTTGTAGAAATTCTTTTCCAACCTGTGCACGAACCATGACATAGAATACCAATTGAGAAGTGTCAGTGGCTTATCTTCAGCTTCTTTGGTAGATACTCCTGACATAAGATTTCAGAAGTACCAAAATGCGTATAGTTTCCTGAACATTTCATTCTTTCTTGCCTCCCTTTGTGTCTTAGAGGATGTAGGGCTGCATGCTGACTTCCTGCATTGTTGCACTAATGTCTTAGGTTTACTGTTACAGGGTTACAGTAATTACTACAACCTTAGTGGTTTTAAAATAATCTAAATTTATTCTTTTAACATCTCTGGACGCCAGTCACATTTTTCATCATTGAAGGTAATAATTATAGATTTGTAAGGATTAGAAAGTGGGTGTACATTTGAAGGACAGTTTTACAAACCTACCACAGTTGTTGCTTCGCCTGTTGTACTGTGTCTCATTCTCTTTGTGTTACCAAAATGCAAGTGTGAGATTCTGACAAAGAATGAGGCCAAGGAAGTTGAATCAGCAGAGTCTGGATCAGAGAAAGGTTTATTGCAAGGCCACTAGAGGAGAATGGGTGGCTCATGCCTTTTAATCCTGAACTCCCTAGAAGGTTTCAGCAAAAACATTTTTAAAGGCAAGGTGAGGGAAGGATGTGGTTGATTGTTGCAAACTTCTTGGTGTAGAATCCTCTGTTCTTGCAGCTGTCCATGTAGGTTCAGGTCATGATGTTCCTGTAAACCTCCAAGGTACATGTTATTCTCTGTTCTGCAACTTTTTATCCCTGTATGAATGGACAAGCATTATACCCATAAAGATCACAGCTTTGAGGATGGACTATCTTGCGTATTTCTTGCTATAGGCAACATTCTTAACTCCAAGCAAAGGCAATAGAATACAAAGGTTACAGTAAAAGAAATAAATCTAATAGTCAGATTTGTTCTTCCCAATTACGTTTGTGTTCTCAATCTTAAGCATATACTAGTTTGTAGAAGGAATAAATATCAATATGTCTGTTAGAAGAATCCTTTGGATATGGTGAAGGAAGAGAGGAGCAAACTTCTTGGGCAACATGACATGAAAGTCGAGGCTTGAATTCTATTTCAGTCTAGAAAGGTGGGGGCATGATGGTGTGGGAGCCATGACAAAATTGGGTGGAGCTAAAACAGACCAAGTTGGAAAAGGAGTACATCAAGGCTGTATATTGTCACCCTGCTTATTTAACTTATATGCAGAGTACATCATGAGAAACACTGGGCTGGAAGAAGCACAAGCTGAAATCAAAATTGCTGGGAGAAACATCAATAACCTCAGATATGCAGATGACACCACCCTTATGGCAGAAAGTGAAGAGGAATTAAGGAGCCTCTTGATGAAAGTGAAAGAGGAGAGTGAAAAAGTTGGCTTAAAGCTCAACATTCAGAAAAAGAAGATCATGGCATCTGGTCCCATCACTTCATAGGAAATAGATGGGGAAACAGTGGAAACAGTGTCAGACTTTATTTTGGGGGGCTCCCAAATCACTGCAGTTGGTGACTGCAGCCATGAAATGTAAAGATGCTTACTCTTTGGAAGGAAAGTTATGACCAACCTGGATAGCATATTCAAAAGCAGAGACGTTACTTTGCCAACCAAGGTCCATCTAGTCAAGGCTGTGGTTCTTCCAGTAGCCATGTATGGATGTGAGAACTGGATTGTGAAGAAAGCTGAGCGCCGAAGAATTGATGCTTTTGAACTGTGGTGTTGGAGAAGACTCTTGAGAGTCCCTTGGATTGCAAGGAGGTCCAACCAGTCCATTCTAAAGGAGATCAGTCCTAGGTGTTCTTTGGAAGGACTGATGCTGAGGCTGAAATTCCAATACTTTGGCCACCTCATGCGAAGAGTTGACTCATTGGAAAAGACTGATGCTGGAAGGGATTGGCAGCAGGAGGAGAAGGGGCCGACAGAGGGTGAGATGGCTGGATGGCATCACCGATTTGATGGACGTGAGTTTGAGTGAACTCTGGGAGTTGGTGATGGACAGGGAGGCCTGGTGTGCTGCAGTTCATGGGGTTGCAGAGTCGGACATGACTGAGTGACTGAACTGAACTGAACTGAAAACAGACCAAAGAGAAGATTAAAAAAAGGTGCTAAGTTGAAGACAATGACCAGTCTTTACTTTCAAAATTCTCCAAGCCAGGCTTCAACACTATGTGAACTGTGAGCTTCCAGATGTTCACACTGGATTTAGAAAAGGCAGAGGAACCAGAGATCAGATTGCCAATATCTGCTGGATCATCAAAAAAACAAGAGAGTTCCAGAAAAACATGTAATTCTGTTTTATTGACTACACAAAGCCTATGATTGTGTGGCTCACAACAAACTGGAAAATTCTGAAAGAGTTTGGAACACCAGACCACCTTACCTGCCTCCTGAGAAATCTGTATGTAGGTCAAGAAGCAACAGGTAGAACCGGACGTGGAGCAATGGACTGGTTCCAAATTGGGAAAGGACTATGTCAAGGCTGTATATTGTCACTCTGCTTATTTAGCTTATGTGCAGAGTACATCATACGAAATGCTGGTCTAGATGAAGCACACATTGGAATCAAGATTGCTGGGAGAAATATCAATAACCTCAGATATGCAGATGACACCACCCTTATGGCAGAAAGCGAAGAAGAACTAAAGAGCCTCTTGATGAAAGTGAAAGAGGAGAGTGAAAAAGCTGACTTAAAAATCCACATTCAGAAAACTAAGATCATGGCATGTGGTTCCATCACTTCATGGCAAATAGATGGGGAAATAGTGAGAGACTTTATTTTTTGGGCTCCAAAATCACTGCAGATGGTGACTGCAGCCATGAAATTAAAAGATGCTTCCTTCTTGGAGGAAAAACTATGACCAACCTAGACAGCATATTGAAAAGCAGAGACATTACTTTGTCAACAAAGATCCATCTAGTCAAAGCTATGGTTTTTCCAATAGTCATGTATGGATGTGAGAATTGGATAATAAAGAAAGCTGAGCACCAAAGAATTGATGCTTTTGAACTGTGGTGGTGAAGAAGACTCTTAAGAATCCCGTGGACTACAAGTAGATCCAAGCATTCAATCCTCAAGGAAATCAGTCCTGACTATTCATTGTAAGGACTGATGCTGAAGCTGAAGCTGCAATACTTTGGCCACCTAATGAGAAGAACCAACTCATTGGAAAAGACCCTGATGCTGGGAAAGATTGAAGGTGGGAGGAGAAGGGATCAACAGAGGATTAGATAGATTGTTGGATGGTATCACCGACTCAATGTAAATGAGTTTGAGTAAGCTCTGGGAGTCAGTGAAGGACAGGGAAGCCTGGCATGCTGTAGTCCACGGTGTCCTAAAGAGTCTGACACGGCTGAGTGGCTGAACTGACTGAGCACTCTGGGTGCAGGGGGAAGGACTTGAGTATGAGATGGAGTGGCAGGTAAAACGTGATGAGGGTGAAACCAAGTTAATGGGATATTAAGGAGATGGGACTGATAGAACATGGTTACAGGGTGGTTTTTCTTGAGAAAGGGAATCTGAGAAGAGGAAGCTTTTGAGAACAATAAAAATAACTAACAGTGTGAGTTTATTCAGGTCGTGTTCTAAGTTTTATATTTGGAGTTATCCATTTTAACTATATGACAACTGTGTGAAGTAGATACTGTCATCTATATTAGGCTGAATAATGGCCCCAAATATACATAATGCACACTTAGTTGCTCAGTCGTGTCTGACTCTTTCGACCCTATAGACTTTAGCCTTCCAGACTCCTCTGTCCATGGGATTCTCCAGGCAAGAATAGTGGAATGGGTTGCCATTTCCTTCTCCAGGGGATCTTCCCAATGCAGGGATCAAACTCAGGTCTCCTGTATTGCAGTCAGACTCTTTACTGACTGAGCTATACAGGAAGCCCTGAACTCAGCTTCATAGCCATCATGAAGAGTCTGCTGGCCTCAGAACTCTGGCCCCACAGAGGGCCACAGCTTAATCTCTTAAACCTATTAATGTGACCTTAGTCTGAAAAAGATTCTTTGGAGAAATGGTTGATAGGATTCTGCGAAGAGATCATCCTGAGTTAGCCTGCTGTGTCCTGAATGCCACGGCATGTGTCCTTGTAATACCAAAGCAGAGGACACTGACTCAGACAGAAGAAGGAGGCAGTGTGACCATGGAGGTTGGAGTGATGTGGTCACTAGTAACGGAATGTCAGCAGCCAGCAAAAGCCGAAAGAAGCAGTCAACAGATCCTCCCCTAGAAGTTCTGGAAGGCGTGAAGCCACGTTGACATCTTGATTTTGTTCCAGTGATACTGACTCCAGACTTCTGGCCTCTCGATCTTTGAGGAGGCTAATTTCTGTCATTTAAAAGTATGGAGTTTGTCATAATTTGTTGCATCAGCCACAGCAAACTAATTCATGGTGTGTCTTCATAATAAAAAGGAAAGCACTGATGTTAAGTGACCATTGAAGGTTACCTTTAGTAAGCAGCAATGCCAGGACTTCAGCACAAGCTATCTTCTTCTGGAAGCCAGAGCATTAAGCTGTTAGTTTGATGGTGTTAAGTGTGAGGAATTTATGAAGTATGAAGTTGGAGAGATAGTTGGATTATATGACTGTTGGGTTGGGAGAACAGCTGACAGAATTTGATGCCTTTGGTGCTTGGGTAATGAGGATTGATGAGATCGCTCTGAAGGGTAGTTAGGTTTTGATGAAAAAGGTCCAAGGATAGAATCTGGATGTAAACACCTAGCTGGTAAGAATATTGAAAGAGAACAACAATAGAAGCTGAAAAGAAAGAATAAGATTGAGCTAAGAAGAAAAGATAGAACTAAGACGGGAAACGCCAAGGGAGAGAATTAAGAGGGAAAAGAGGAGGAGAGGAGGGAAAGAAGGGCGGCAGTTGTAGTTTTCACTCTGTAAAAAACCCTTCCACTGTATATTGTAATTTGTGCAATTTTCTATATATGAAATTTGCTGTATACTTTAGTAAAAACTTACTCTAGAGGGGTTGGATGGGGAGAGGAGAGAAGATCCAGGAGGCGGGGATATTTTATAATTTTGACTGACTTGAGTTGTTGTGTGGCGGAAACCACCAAAACATTGTAAAGCAATTTTCCTCCAGTTAAAAACAAACAAAAAAACCCCGTAAAAATGCTATAAGAAACCTAAGGAAGATAACTGAGAAGTGTTTATTGGATTATCAATTCAAAGGCGCTAGTGACCCTAACCAGACTGTTTAAAATCTTAATGTTCTGGGGTAAAGACAAGTAAAGAGGAAACAACAAAGACATGTGTAGATAATTCTCTCAAAGGATTTTTATTGACTATTCCAATGAAGTCTGTAAAAAGGGAGAACTTAAATCGTATGGGTGAAAGAGAGCCAATGGATCAAAGTCCTTGAGAAGAAATGGATTAAGTCAGTAGCAAAGGTTGAGGGAGTTGCCTTGAGAAGGGCCTGGGCCTCTCCTGAGCTGCAAGCAGGTCTGATGAATGTGCCGGTGTGGGCTAGGACACAAGGGGATTGATTCTGTCAAGCTGCTTTCTGTCTCCATTTATCAGCTAACTGCTGATCAAATACCTCCCTTTCCATTCAACCCTATTGTTAGCACTACAGTTGCCATGTGAAGAATTATCTCCACGATTTTCAGGGTCTTCCTTTGAACGTTTTTAAGACTGGGCTCGGGACCAGCATGCAGTGTTCCATGTGAGTTCAGTCTTATTACAATGTATCATTAAATGAGTTAGTGAATAATTCACTGAAAAGTCTTATGATTCACTAGGAATCAATGATCTCTCCCTCTTTTTTTTCAGTCACAGCAAATTCTACTATGTCATTCATTAAACTTTCTTATCTAGTTTTTATTTTATGGTGTACTTAGTGTCAAATTAAATAAAGTACTATGTGCCGTAGATGTATAATACAAAGTAAGGTCAAGGGGAGCTGAGGTGAGGAGTAGATTTCATGAATCAGGATGATCCCAGTGTCTTCCTAAAAGAAGCATTTTGAATGGAAGGAACCTAAATATTTAGAAGAAAGAATGACTCTTCCCTGTGTGTGCTCAGTTGTGTCCTATTCTTCGTGACTCCATGGATTATAGCCCACCAGGTTCCTCTCCATGGGATTTTCCCAGCAAGAATACTGGAGTGGGTTGCCATTTCCTATTCAAGGGGATCTTCCCCACCTAGGGATCAAACTCGCCTCTCTTGCATTTGCCTACACTGGCAAGCAGATTCTTTTACTGACTATGCCACCTGAGAAGCCAACTCTTCTCTATGGACCAATAAATATATGAAAGAGTAGATATATGTATGAAAAAAAAAGTGAAACTGTTGGTCGTTCAGTCGTATCTGACTCTTTGTGACCCTGTGGACTGTAGCTGTATAGCTAATTCATTTTGCTGTGTGGTAGAAACTAACACAACATTGTAAAGTAACTATATTCCAATAAAATTTAATTTTAAAAAAGTTAATTAAAAAAACCCATTCATTTAGACAACAGAAAAAAAAAAGCCTTCATGTTCCAAAAGTAGAAAAGTATACATAAAATTACTTGAAGACAATGTAATGACATTATTTTATTAAAAATATAACTCTAAAAAATTGCTGAAACATTATGTAGATATCAGATATCCCAGGCTTACTAAGTATTTTCTGTAGACAGAATTCAAAAAAAACAAATAAATAAAAACAACAGAACTCTCCTTCACAAAGCTACGCAGTCATTGAACACATTAAAGTGTATGCTTTGAATTCCTGGGGGGAAAGTGCTTTGTAAACATCCAAGATTATATTTCATTTATATGTTTGTTTTTCTCAGTAAATGAGTGCCTTCCCCTTTATGTAAGAGCTTATTATTTTTTTACAGGCTGAGTTTTTTTTTTTTTTAATCACCCACCTTGTATGTAGTTCAGGATTCCATTGTTCTCAAAATGTTCACAAATATCCTGTTAATATGTGTTCTATTATTTCAAAAAGTATTAATGTCTGATTTGTAAGACAGTAATTTGCAAGTTCACTGTTTATTCCTATTTTAAAGCTTAATACAAGACTTTATTATTTTTCTGATTTCTTTTCCCTCTGCTATGTCAATGTGTGTTTCAAAAAAGTGGTAGGTGGTGAATCGGTTTGTTGCTTTGTGTATACTGAGGATGTTAATATTTTACATGCTCCGTGTTGTCAGCAGACATCCTTGTGCTGATTTATTCTCTTTAACTTTCATCTTTAAAAAATATTTAAACTATGATTTTATGGACTTAGTCCTCATATTACTTGGCTTTGAAACAGTCAGTTTGCTCATTGTATTGTACTCAAACACTATCTGTTTGAAGATATTTCTATTTTAGTTATACTTCCTTTCCCATTTTTAGGCATATACTTGATTCTTGATTAGAGTAAAGGTAGGAGTCTAGGAAGGCTTTCATTGGTGTGAACACATGTACAGAAGTTAATTGTTTTACTGCTATGGGTATCTATAGGAGAAGAAAAGGATTATTTCATACCTTTAATCAATGTGTACAAACAGCCACCATACCTTTACTTTTTTGTCTTTTCTTTTACTTTCCCCTCCCTCCCTTCCTTTCTTTCTTTCATTTTATTTTTGCAGTGTGAATTTATTTTTACCAGACAGTTACTGAAACTGATTGTTAGAATCCAGAAACCATAACTGCCAAGAAACAACAACAACCAAAAAAAAGTGTGGGGTTACTGCATAGCATCATCAAGATTTCAGGAAAATGGAAGCAATTTTAAAAAGAGAAAAGCAAATTTATAAATGAATATAGGTACAGTTACCATCTTAGTAATAGATGATCAGTAATTAAACCACCGAGTTGGTGCTTTCAGTGCTTGCAGTGATTCTTGAGAGGGGAATAAACGCATTTTCAGAAGTGGAGCTGGGAGCTAGAAATGTAAGATACTCTGGCAGCCCAGACTAGAAGGAGCCAGGTCCTGGAAATTCAACAGGGCGATGCATCAAGGTCTCTAGAACAATGAGAGTATGTTGATATACTTCTGCAAGTTGCTGGAAGAAATAATCACAATTCACACTACATTTTTAGCCTTTTTAAGCAACATAATCCTGCATGTGTGTGTATGTATGTGTGTGCATGTGGATGGGTGTGTATTTTAAAATCCAGCGTTTAAGGTCGAGTTGTTTAAAACACAGAGGGAGGTGGAGATAACCTTTAAAAACCCCTCCATGTCCTTTCTGTTCCCAGCACAGAGTCCTATTTGCCCTGTCTGTCATGATGAGGGAGTAGAGTGAGGATAAAGAAAGGTCAGAGGCTTGGAAACTGCAGAAGAAGAAAAATGACTTATCAAATACAAACAAGTCACCAAAATATATGCCATCTTTTCTGTGTTAGTGGCTAGCTAGTGGTTGCTCAGGAACAAATCTAAAACATAGAGAGTATTTATTTTGAATTTTTCTTCAGTGAGAAGCTGAATATTAACTGTAATTGAAAGATGTTTACTGTTTGTCAAAAGTAACAAATGAGTTAAGAAAAGGGACGCATTGAAGAATATCATGGCTTTAAGCTGGAAACAGCATTTAAAAAATATATTATCTTCTCTGCATATTTGCTGAATTTTTATTTTTATCCAGTGTCTTAAAAGTTCTATCAAATGAAATTCAATTTATCTATCAAGTTAAGTTTTAAAAGTCCAGGTTCTTCTAGAAAATAACATTATGCTTAAAATAAGCTAATAAAGAGACTTCCCTGATGGTCCAGTGGCTAAGAGTCTGTGCTTCCAATACAGGGGACCTGGGTTCAATCCCTGGTTGGGGAACTAGACCCCACATGCTACAACTAAGGATCTCGCTG
This sequence comes from Neotragus moschatus, assembly GCA_006410615.1. Lineage (NCBI taxonomy): Eukaryota > Metazoa > Chordata > Mammalia > Artiodactyla > Bovidae > Neotragus > Neotragus moschatus. The sequence goes on along the minus strand of SJYA01001938.1, from coordinate 410,400 downwards.
CTGCTGCTGCTGCTGTCACTTCAGTCGTGTCCGACTCTGTGTGTCCCCGTTGATGGCAGCCCACCAGGCTCCCTTGTCCCTGGGATTCTCCAGGCAAGAACACTGGAGTGGGTTGCCATTACCTTCTCCAATGCAGGAAAGTTAAAGGTGAAAGTGAAGTCGCTCAGTTGTGTCCGACCCTCAGCGACCCCATGGACTGCAGCCTTCCAGGCTACTCTGTCCATGGGATTTTCCAGGCAAGAGTACTGGAGTGGGCTGCCGTCGCCTTCTCCAAAGGATCTCGCAGGCTGCAGCAAAGACTGAAGATCCCGAGTGCCACAACTAAAACCTGAAACAGCCAAATTAAATACAAAAATAAGGTAATGAAATTTTTCTGCAATTAATTATTGAAAAGGGAGAGGAATAAAAATTATCTGAGCACAGATGGACATAAGGAAAACCCAGAGTTCTTCAAACAAGAATCCTGGAAGTTAAAGCCTTGAATAATTGAGAACAAGGATAATGGAAGATGCCAGCCACTGAGACCAGAGGCTCTCATGGAACTGCACTTCTCCTAAGAAGGTGATAGTGATCATGAGTCTAGCTTCGGTCCGACTAGTCATGTAATGAAGAACAGAAAGATCAGGCCTTCCTTTATCTCACCCTGTCGTGTTGACAATGTCTAGCTATTTTTAATTTGAGACATACTGATAGAAGTTAAATTTTTTAAAATGAAAATCAAGATACCATTATACTTTCTAATTCAGTATTTGTCTGACAACTATTTAAAGAAAAAATAAAGATACTCTGAAAAGATTTTATTAACCAGTAAAATTTGTTTTGCTCAAAGGTGATTTCTGTGGTTGGGGATGAGAAGGAAATCCGATTTTAAGCTTTACATTTCATCTATCTCCTATCTGTATCTGCATCTACAAGTATACATTATGTATTTTACTCATTATTAACTTTATGATATTATTAATAGATATTGTTTCTTTTGCAAGGATAAAAAAAACTTTAGACTTGAAATATTTTCTTGTGAATAACTGAATACCGTAGTTCATTTTAGTCCTAAAGGCGATTTTACAATCCTTTTATAGTTTGAATTTTCTTTTATAATGGCATATATTACAAAAATGATAGATTTGTGTTATCATTTTTATTTTTAAGTATTGCTCAGGAAGAAAGGTCAACCTCTCTTTAACCAGTGTCTTAACATCTATTGAAGGAGCTGGTTGCTGCCTTATCTTGAGTACATGGATATGAAGGAAAGCCCTTGGACTAGCAGACGTAGAAGCCAACTAGATATGACATGGGCTTCCCAGGTGGTGCTACTGGTGAAAATTCTGCCTGCCAGTTGGACAGGTTGGACATAACAGACATGGGTTCAATTCCTGGGTCAGGAGGATCCCTTGGAGGAGGACATGGCGACCCATTCCAGTACTCTTGCCTGGAGATTCTTATGGACAGAGGAGCCTGGTGGACTGCAGTCCATGGGGTTGCACAGAGTCGGACATAACTGAAGCGACTTAGCATGTTTGCACCTAGATATGAGATACTTTACTCATTGGAAAAGACTCTGAGGCTGGGAGGGATTGGGGGCAGGAGGAGAAGGGGAAGACAGAGAATGAGATGGCTGGATGGCATCACCGACTCGATGGACGTGAGTTTGAGAGAGCTCCGGGAAATGGTGATGGACAGGGAGGCCTGGCACACTGCGATTCAGGGGGTCGCAAAGAGTCAGACACGACTGAGTGACTGAACTGAACTGAACTTAAACAATGGATATATAGTACTATATAGATGACTTATTTTTTTCTATATTTTGAGACATAATTAATATTTAAATAGATATAACTTTTGCCCCCTGGGATAAATAGTTCTTAAGTAGGACATGAAAATCTTAATTGTAACAGGGCAATTTTGGGGCACACTATGCAACCTGTGGTACCTTAATTCCCCAATTAGGGGAACCTATGCCCCCTGTAGTGAAAGCATGAAATCCTATCCACTGGACCACCAAGGGATTCCCTTTAACAGGACAAATTTGATAAATTGGAAAGCATTAATTGGAGAAATTTTGTCAAAGTCACTATTAGGATACTGAAAACACAAGCAAGAAAATGTCAGAAGAGGTTTTATGTCTATATATTGAATAGCTAAAGGATTCAATAAAAGATAGACCATCAAAATGGAAACATGAGGCAAAAATTTGAAAAGACATTCCACAAATGGGTATTAAATAGTCAGCATACATATGAAAAGATGCCCAGTTTTATTAGTTACCAGAAAAATGTCAATTCAAATATGAGATTTCTACATTCTCATCAGAATGGCAAATATTAAAAAAGAAACATATCCTATGTTGGTTCAGAGATAGAACAACTGAAATTCACATACAGTGTATTTAGGACAAACTTGGAAAATAAATGAAAATATTTGCTAAGTATATCCTGTGACACAGCAATTTCGTTGCCCAGGAGAAATGTGGACATATATTCACCATAAATATATTAAAATAATCACTAAAGAACTGTTAGTGTTAACCCCAAATAACAACCTACTCAAATGTCCATGCACAGGATGATGGATAAACTATGCTATAATCACATGGAATGCAATACGGCCATGAAAAGTGAACCGGAACTATTCACAGCAACATGGAAGCATTTCACAAAGAAAATGTGGATGAAAGAAATCAGGTATGAAGGAGTACTGTGCAAAATTCCACTTTTAAGAAAGGGAAAAATAAACAAAACTAACTTGTGGTGTTAGAAACTAGGACAGCTTTGGAGTGAGGCAGAGACTGAAGCTGGGTGGGAAGGGAAGAGGGCTTAATGCTGTTTCATAATCTATATTGCTTTCACAGTTGTGTCACTTTGTAAAAATTTTTTAAACTGTGTACTTATAATCCATGTTCCTTCTTATATTTAAGTTTTCCTTTATTTAAAAATATTATCTGTTTTAAAAAGTTTTTTATGCTTTCAGATATCAGCCAAGTTCTGATCTGCAGATCCACAAAAAGGATTAATTTTTAAAAAACTTGATATATCTAAATTTTTAATGGAAATATATTCCTTTATTTCCCTTTTGCATACTCTGTTATTCTTTTACCCCATCAATAAATTTTGTTATAATCTACTACAGGTATATGCCTTTATTTATTTCTGGATAATGGAAACGATTAACTACTAGTTTCCAATAAACTGTCTAGCTGATCACCTCAAAACTATTCTCTCTCAAAGAATGAGACAGAAAGAGTGTGACAGAGAGGCAGAGAGAGAGAGAGAGAGACCCCTGTCCTGATCATGTAGTCCCTTCTATAAATTCAAATCAAACTTTGATTTGATCTGCTCTAAGCTTTATTAAATCGAATGTAGCTGAGTAGACCCAAAGATGAATGTGGGAGGAGAGAAAGTATTAGAACGTCCCCCATTTCAAACGCAGTAAATAACTTTAAATTTGCCACCTGTGCAGAGCACTTTTCTACATTTCAGTTTTTCAAATTGTGGAAGATGAGCAGATTCTAGATAGGAAAGCCATCAACAGGCAGCAAAACCACTGATTCTTGGAGAGAAAGGGAAAACATTATTTTACAAATGGTTCCATTAAGTAGATTTTGACAGCTTCCTACTCCTCTGAAAGAGTTATTTCTTCTTTCTTTTTCTTTTCTTCTTCTTCTTCCTCTTTTTTTTTTTTTTTTTTTAACATAACAACCATGGGGACTGTTTAGAAATCAAGAGCTACTTCACTTTAAAAAAAATTACTCTTAAATAAACAGTTTGCAAGCCCTCTCAGTATGTGGCCAGAGCAAAGAAAAATAGATAAACATTTCTTAAAAGCTCTATCAAAGTATAAAAACTTTAAAAATCTTTCTCAGGCATTTGAGTCCTCAAGGACTATTTCCCTCTTTTTTTCTCTTAGCCACATGGAATCCAACTTGGGTGATCTTTGTCATATCCGAAAGTTTCTGAGAGTTTTGTCAAGAGCCTAGGGACACTGAGCTCATAGATTACCATGACTTTTATGGTAATAAAGCATCAATAAAATACCATATCGGCTTTCATCTGTTTTCTAAACAATCATTCACCTTTTTATTACAAATTTGGTTACAAAAATCTCAGTGTAAAGCAGAGTAAACTGAGGACGCTTGGGAAATAATTTCTGTATAAAAGTACATGTTGCTACAAATTATTTAGTACATTTCGCATGTACCTGCATTTGTAGGACATTGTTGTAACCATAGAGGGAAGAATGCTTAAACTGTGAAATGTTAGATACATTTAGACTTTATATTTTTATTTCACAATATGCTTCATCAGATCTTTGTTCTATATAGGCACATGAAAATACTTCACAGAAGTGTTTGCCTATATAAGCCGAGAGCAAAGTGACTCAGATTAAAATTCAGTCCTGGGACTTGATGGTCTAGCAGCTAAGATTCTGCAGTTCCCAATGCAGCTGGCCTAGGTTCNAGACTCTGAGGCTGGGAGGGATTGGGGGCAGGAGGAGAAGGGGAAGACAGAGAATGAGATGGCTGGATGGCATCACCGACTCGATGGACGTGAGTTTGAGAGAGCTCCGGGAAATGGTGATGGACAGGGAGGCCTGGCACACTGCGATTCAGGGGGTCGCAAAGAGTCAGACACGACTGAGTGACTGAACTGAACTGAACTTAAACAATGGATATATAGTACTATATAGATGACTTATTTTTTTCTATATTTTGAGACATAATTAATATTTAAATAGATATAACTTTTGCCCCCTGGGATAAATAGTTCTTAAGTAGGACATGAAAATCTTAATTGTAACAGGGCAATTTTGGGGCACACTATGCAACCTGTGGTACCTTAATTCCCCAATTAGGGGAACCTATGCCCCCTGTAGTGAAAGCATGAAATCCTATCCACTGGACCACCAAGGGATTCCCTTTAACAGGACAAATTTGATAAATTGGAAAGCATTAATTGGAGAAATTTTGTCAAAGTCACTATTAGGATACTGAAAACACAAGCAAGAAAATGTCAGAAGAGGTTTTATGTCTATATATTGAATAGCTAAAGGATTCAATAAAAGATAGACCATCAAAATGGAAACATGAGGCAAAAATTTGAAAAGACATTCCACAAATGGGTATTAAATAGTCAGCATACATATGAAAAGATGCCCAGTTTTATTAGTTACCAGAAAAATGTCAATTCAAATATGAGATTTCTACATTCTCATCAGAATGGCAAATATTAAAAAAGAAACATATCCTATGTTGGTTCAGAGATAGAACAACTGAAATTCACATACAGTGTATTTAGGACAAACTTGGAAAATAAATGAAAATATTTGCTAAGTATATCCTGTGACACAGCAATTTCGTTGCCCAGGAGAAATGTGGACATATATTCACCATAAATATATTAAAATAATCACTAAAGAACTGTTAGTGTTAACCCCAAATAACAACCTACTCAAATGTCCATGCACAGGATGATGGATAAACTATGCTATAATCACATGGAATGCAATACGGCCATGAAAAGTGAACCGGAACTATTCACAGCAACATGGAAGCATTTCACAAAGAAAATGTGGATGAAAGAAATCAGGTATGAAGGAGTACTGTGCAAAATTCCACTTTTAAGAAAGGGAAAAATAAACAAAACTAACTTGTGGTGTTAGAAACTAGGACAGCTTTGGAGTGAGGCAGAGACTGAAGCTGGGTGGGAAGGGAAGAGGGCTTAATGCTGTTTCATAATCTATATTGCTTTCACAGTTGTGTCACTTTGTAAAAATTTTTTAAACTGTGTACTTATAATCCATGTTCCTTCTTATATTTAAGTTTTCCTTTATTTAAAAATATTATCTGTTTTAAAAAGTTTTTTATGCTTTCAGATATCAGCCAAGTTCTGATCTGCAGATCCACAAAAAGGATTAATTTTTAAAAAACTTGATATATCTAAATTTTTAATGGAAATATATTCCTTTATTTCCCTTTTGCATACTCTGTTATTCTTTTACCCCATCAATAAATTTTGTTATAATCTACTACAGGTATATGCCTTTATTTATTTCTGGATAATGGAAACGATTAACTACTAGTTTCCAATAAACTGTCTAGCTGATCACCTCAAAACTATTCTCTCTCAAAGAATGAGACAGAAAGAGTGTGACAGAGAGGCAGAGAGAGAGAGAGAGAGACCCCTGTCCTGATCATGTAGTCCCTTCTATAAATTCAAATCAAACTTTGATTTGATCTGCTCTAAGCTTTATTAAATCGAATGTAGCTGAGTAGACCCAAAGATGAATGTGGGAGGAGAGAAAGTATTAGAACGTCCCCCATTTCAAACGCAGTAAATAACTTTAAATTTGCCACCTGTGCAGAGCACTTTTCTACATTTCAGTTTTTCAAATTGTGGAAGATGAGCAGATTCTAGATAGGAAAGCCATCAACAGGCAGCAAAACCACTGATTCTTGGAGAGAAAGGGAAAACATTATTTTACAAATGGTTCCATTAAGTAGATTTTGACAGCTTCCTACTCCTCTGAAAGAGTTATTTCTTCTTTCTTTTTCTTTTCTTCTTCTTCTTCCTCTTTTTTTTTTTTTTTTTTTAACATAACAACCATGGGGACTGTTTAGAAATCAAGAGCTACTTCACTTTAAAAAAAATTACTCTTAAATAAACAGTTTGCAAGCCCTCTCAGTATGTGGCCAGAGCAAAGAAAAATAGATAAACATTTCTTAAAAGCTCTATCAAAGTATAAAAACTTTAAAAATCTTTCTCAGGCATTTGAGTCCTCAAGGACTATTTCCCTCTTTTTTTCTCTTAGCCACATGGAATCCAACTTGGGTGATCTTTGTCATATCCGAAAGTTTCTGAGAGTTTTGTCAAGAGCCTAGGGACACTGAGCTCATAGATTACCATGACTTTTATGGTAATAAAGCATCAATAAAATACCATATCGGCTTTCATCTGTTTTCTAAACAATCATTCACCTTTTTATTACAAATTTGGTTACAAAAATCTCAGTGTAAAGCAGAGTAAACTGAGGACGCTTGGGAAATAATTTCTGTATAAAAGTACATGTTGCTACAAATTATTTAGTACATTTCGCATGTACCTGCATTTGTAGGACATTGTTGTAACCATAGAGGGAAGAATGCTTAAACTGTGAAATGTTAGATACATTTAGACTTTATATTTTTATTTCACAATATGCTTCATCAGATCTTTGTTCTATATAGGCACATGAAAATACTTCACAGAAGTGTTTGCCTATATAAGCCGAGAGCAAAGTGACTCAGATTAAAATTCAGTCCTGGGACTTGATGGTCTAGCAGCTAAGATTCTGCAGTTCCCAATGCAGCTGGCCTAGGTTCAATCCCTGGTCAGGGGACTAGATCCCACATGCCTAATACAAAGATCAAAGATCCCGTGTGCCACAACTAAGACCGGGCACAGCCTAAATAAGTAAATAAATAAATATTTAAAAACAGGACAAAAAAGCTCAATCCTGCTAATCTCTGGGCCATCAGTTTTGGCTGTCTCCACTTGAAGCAAAAATAAGAGGGAAATAAAACATTATGATACAGTTTATTTGACATTGTGGATTTTAGTACATCTTTCCTTCTGTGACAGTCAGCTGGTTTCCTTTTAAGATCTAAAGAAATGATTTACATTCTTTATTTATAGGTTTCTGCATCTCTCAGTTAGTACTCTATTCTAGCAGAGAGAAAGGATTTATGCATGACAGAGTTGTTATACATTTAGGTTCTGAATACCTTGAAAGGAGAGTACTACCCAAATAAAAACCATTGTTATTCTTGGCAATTTTAGCAGAACCTTCTGTGGTATCTTGAAATTAGTTTTCTTCAGGAGCTCAGATGTTAATGTCATCAGTCAGAGATGCTTAAGGGTAACAGAAGAGTTCCTCTAGAAACACTGCAGGAGGAAGTTGGTGGTATCGTCAGGATTCTCTTCATTTCCTAAATCCAGGTGAAGAATGACAGGCTCCAAAAACTTGATAAGACATTTACTCCTGTTATTTGCACCAACATTTCTACCAGTGAATTATTCTTGGCCTCAGTGCTATGACAGGAAGCCTGCATTTAAGAGGAAAGGAAAACAAAGAATTCAAGCAGAATTTTCTTAATTAATGCTGGGTGCCTAGCACTGTGATTACACACTGTGATATACACCAAAGCACCACAAAACACAGTCTTATTTATGCTGAGCTTAAAAATATGAGTAGGACGACAAGATGGACACGTGAAATGATTTGCTACGGCAAAGCAAAAGCTGACTAAATGTTAAAAATGTCCGATTCAGTGATAAATGTCAATAGGATTTCAGGAAGGAGAAAGGTCAATGTAAGTTCAGTTTAGTTCAGTTCAGTCATTTTGTCGTGTCTGACTCTTTGTGACCCCATGGACTGCAGCATGCCAGGCTTCCCTGTCCATCACCAACTCATGGAGTTTATTCAAACTCATGTCCCTTGAGATGGTGATGCCATCCAACCATCTCATCCTCTGTCGTCCCCTTTTCCCCCTACCTACAATCTTTCCCAGGATCAAGGTCTTTTCCAATGAGTCAGTTCTTTGAATCAGGTGGCCAAAGTATTGGAGTTTCAGCTTCAGCATCAGTCCTTCCAATGAATATTCAGGACTGATTTCCTTTAGGATGGACTGATTGTACCTCCTTGCAGTCCAAGGGACTCTCAAGAGTCTTATCCAACACCACAGTTCAGAAGCATCAGTTCTTCGGTGCTCATCTTTCTTTATAGTTGAACTCTCACATCCATACATGACTACTGGAAAAACCATAGCTTTGACTAGACGGACCTTTGTTGGGGAAGTAATGTCTCTGCTTTTTAATATACTGTCTAGGTTGGTCATAACTTTTCTTCCAAGAAGCATCTTTTAATTTCATGGCTATAGTCACCATCTGCAGTGATTTTGGAGCCCAAGAAAATAAAGTCTATCACTGTTTCCCCATCTATTTGCCATGAAGTGATGGGACCAGATGGCATGATCTCAGTTTTCTGAATGTTGAGTTTTAAGCTGACATTTTCATTCTTCTTTTTCACTTTCATCAAGAAGCTCTTTAGTTCTTCTTCACTTTCTGCTATAAGGGTGGTGTCATCTGCATATCTGAGGTTATTGATATAAGTGAGAGATTTTTAGGGGTAAGTTTTAGAAAAAGCACTGTGAACCTAGAGCTGTATCTATAAAACCTAAGAGAATTTAGAAGTAGAAAGGATTATGATTCCTGTGAAGGTGACTACTAGCTTCTTGCCTCTGACCATTACACATAATATTTGCTATGCATAAAATATATGTTTTTTTTTTGTCTCCCACATTACTACTCCTCCTGATCCCTATTTAAGTCTAAACTAGATTTTAGGTAAAATATCACTTATTCATGAAAACCATATCTAGTTTTCCCCGTATAGATGTAGCATCACTGTGTTATCATAGTCTCTGAATTTCATTAGACAATACAGTTTTGCAATTTTAAAACTGTTGGCCTCTTTTATTGCATGTGTGCCCCATAAGGGCAGGGACTGTCTTGTTCATTGCGACATACCCAGTGTCTGGTACTTATGGCTCAGGAACACATAAGGGATTAACGCATTGTGTGTGCCGTTCCTCTTATTTAAAGGAGGCAATGAAAGCTAAGTGGTGTATGTTGCACAGACAGGTGTGACGTCCACTACCTGATGTTCTTTCTGCTCCAGCATGCTGCCTCACCCATACTGCCTGAGAGAAGGGTTGCAACAAAGGAGAAAGTCTTCCAGAGGAGTGAATGGAAATTGTGAGAGATCCGTGCTTTTTCTGAGCACTCAACCTTTACAACCTGGAATCGGGGTGTGATGCATGCATGCTAATCACCCCCACTGTCAACTCCAGCCAGATTACCTGCCATCTTCCTTTAATACTTAAATCTGTTCCATTTTGCATGGGAGTACAATCTTGTTGCTGCTACTGGTTTTAAGCAGAAATCACTTTTATAGAGACCTTCAGTGCAATCATTCAAAAGTTTTATAATATTTATTCTATAGTTGCTTTACTATGTTGTATGAGTTTCTGCTATACTCCAATATACTTATAGCTCATTTAATGCTGTTCTTTTATTCCACTTGAGAACAGAATAATGTACTTTGAAATAAATTGTTCTGGAAAAAAAAACCCTCTAGTTTGTTCTTTCCAGCTTTACTGAAATATAATTGATATATAAACATCATGTAAGTTTAAAGTGTACAAGGTGATGTTGTAATACACATATATATTACAAAATGCTTGCCAAATTAGGTTAGATAAGCATTCTTAATCTCACATTACAGATGGTAGAAACATGAAGGCTCTACTCTTTTAGTAACTTTTAAGCACACAACGAAGTGTTGTTAAATATCATCATGGTGGGGTGCATTAGCTCCCCCAGAAGTTAAGGGAAGGTTGAGCTCTGTGATTAACATCTTCCCATTTCTGCCCCCCTCAGCCCCTGACAATCAGTGTTCTACTCTCTGTGTCTATGAGTTCAATGTACTGTACTTGGATTCCACATATAAATGACATCAAACAGTATTTGTTTTTTTCTGTTTAACATATTTCATCACGTATCATACCCTTCAGGTCCATCCATGATGTCACAAATGATAAGATTTCCTTCTTTTTTGTGGCTGAGTTGTACTTCACTGTAGATATCTATATATGTATGTATAGAGATATGTATACAGATACACTTCACATCTTCTTGTCCTTTCTTTCTGGGACCCCAGTGGTACCTAGAATGTCTCTCTCAGTGGTGTCCTATATGTTCTCTAAGTTTACTTCATTTCTTTTGATTATTTTTTCTTTTTGTCCTTCTTTATGGGTCAGTCCATGGATTTCCATTTCTTTGGGGTCAGTCGCTGAAAGTTTAACTGTCTTCCTTTGGTGACGTCATATTTCCCTGTTTCTTTGTGATCCCTGTAGTCTTGCATCAGTGTCTGTGCATCTGAAGAAGCTCTCATCTCTTCTAGACTTTCTGTACTGACTTCTGAAGAGAAATATCTTCTCATGCAGGTAGGGGCACACTGGAGCATGCTGTGACCTGGGGTCTAGTGCTGTAGGGTGCCGTGTGCAGTGGTGTGTTGGGGTTCCAGGTCTTGGGAAGCTTAGCTGTTGTTGGGTCAGGACACCGATGTTCACAACATCAAAAATTGTGTCATCCTTTTGGTGAGTCTGAGAGTCTCAAGAGGTTACAAATCGTGTGTGAGCCCTCAGCTGCCTCCAAGCCCAGTGTCTATGCACTAGGGCTGGTGGTGATGCTGGTGGTCAGGGTTGTGGTATGCACACGCTCAGATGTGCGGACGAGCTGGACTTGCCTGGCAAATACTAACAAGTATTATATGTAGTGTTTGGGGCCAGTGCCAGCGAGGGCTAGCGTCTCTAACAGCTTCGGGGCCCTGGCTGTCAGCGTGCAGGCTGGTGCTTCAAGTCCTTCCCATGGTAGCCAACAGCAGTGGAGTTCAGTGACAAGAGTGGGGTTAAAGGGGGTGCAGATACTGCCATGGGGGTTGCAGAGTCCTCAGTTGTCTGCCTGTGTGCATCCCCAACTCTGAGAGAGATGTGGGATGGAGTAGGGAGGGACTTAGGTGACTGGCATCCATGAACATGAATACTATGGAGCAGAACCCAGTGAAAGATGCATAAGGTCCATGGCGGCTTTGCTGGCCATTGGATTCTTCAGTGGCCAAGTCGCCTTGGTCCTCTCCAGAGCAGGCCACTGGGATCCAGGTTGCTCTGCTGTGTAGCTGACATTGATAGTCCCTGTTTTTTGCCTTCTCTGTACATTGCAGCTTTGCTGCTCTATGAAGGGAGTGAAACTGAAATGGGTCCTTCTTGAAGTGTTCCCAAAGCCTGGGAAAGTTGGTCACTCACCCTGGCCTCCCTTTCTTGCAAGGGCAACTCTTTCAATCTGGGGAGTTCCTTCTTGGGTCTTAGCAGTGCCATCCTGAGAATGAGGTGATACAGGCAAAAACGAAGCTGTTCTTCCCTTTTGCTGTGGTTATTTTCAGATTTTTTGTTCCACTGTGCTGCTGAAGCTTCTTGAATCGGTCCCTGAACTCTTGCAGAGCTGTTTTTATTTGTGGATGGCTGCCGAATTGTTGATATTCCTCAAGAATTAGAGGCTGGGGACCTCCTCATCTGCCTTTTGAGTGATACCACTTGCTTTTTCTTTTACAACAGAATTCACATACGTGAAAATCTAGATCATTTGAAATTTGGAAATAACTAGGAATTAACACAGAGAAAATGCGTATTAAAATGTTGCAGGTTGAAAGCGAACAAAAACATTAGCTTTTCTTTTAGGCGTGTCTGAAAAGTTTCAGTGTTTCAGAAATACTGCAAGTTTGTAGAAATACTAAAGCAACTCAAAGTAACACAAGTGAAAATATCAGTTAAACACAAGGAAGAATTTCAAGGTTTTGAAACAGTATATAGAAAACTCAAAGTTTTCATCTAAATACAGAAGCTATGTTTAAATGTGCCAACAAGTTGAAGGATTCTTCATATTTTACACATGCTTTTTTCCCCTCTGTTCCTTGTATTTGCAGAAACCTTACATGTAAGCTTCATTCCTTAGGGAGAATGCCATGTCACCATGGATGAATAGGCAGGAAGAGAGGGGGGATTTTGAGACCCCAACAAAGGGACTCCTATAACAGGAGGAAGGAAGAAATAAAAGTCTAATATTAAACCACTTCCTTTTTCAAACTGATAAAAATGGTCACTCTTTCCTATTTTCTATTTTGACCTAAAAGTACTAAAAATAACTAAAGAAAACCTGCTCTGCTCATGAAGTTAATCGGACTGAAGGCAATCCAGCACTTTTCTGGATTCTTAAAGAAATTCTTCCTAGGTGATATGACTTTCTCTTGGATGAACACAATAGGCATGCCCAAAGCTCATGTACAACACCTAAGTGGTGTTTGTGGGTCTGGAGCAGAATGAATGGGAGTGGAAGTAAGGGCCACCTGAAAATAAAGACGCCAGAGTGCTCTTGACAAGACAGGATCTCGGTGAATTTTCCTACATGCGGGTGTAAAGCATGTTACTCAGACCAAAAGATGATGAAATTAACATCAGGCATTAAGTTTCATGTCCTCCTTTACAGAAAATAGAGAGGTAGGATGGGGTTAATAAAATGCCATGAGAAGACTGCAATCGTATATGGTGCCTAAAAGATGCATGTGAAGCAAGGTTGCTATCATATCCAACCGGAAGTGTATGACGGCAACTAGTTAGTACATGCCTCACTTGGGTGTTCATTCTGAAAGAATTTAAGGAAAACTTACTATACCCAAAGCATTACCGTAAGTCCCTTACTTATGAGCCTTCAAGTTGTGAACTTCCAACGATGCAAATGTGCATCTGGTTCCAGCAAGAAACCAGAACCTGTGCCATCAGTGTCTGGCATGAGTGAAATTGCAGCTTGCCCTCCCTCTCCTATTGCTGACAATCCTTCATCTCTACCATCTCCCCACCTCCTTTCCCTCCTCCAGTCAGTAACTCTTCTTGCTTGTTCCTTCAATGCCAGCCCCTCTATGCCAACTGTTGTACTGTACTATAAGATGAAAAATGTTCTCTTTATTTTTGCATGTGTGTTTGTATTATTTGTGTGGAAAGTATTATAAACCTATTACAAATAACTGTCACCCTACTCCAGTACCCTTGCCTGGAAAGTCCCATGGACAGAGAAGCCTGGTAGGCTGCAGTCCATGAGGTCGCTAAGAGTTGGACACAGCTGAGAGAGTTCACTTTCACTTTTCACTTTCATGCATTGGAGAAGGAAATGGCAACCCACTCCAGTGTTCTTGCCTGGAGAATCCTAGGGACGGGGGAGCCTGATGGGCTGCCGTCTATGGGGTTGCACAGAGTTGGACACAACTGAAGCGACTTAGCAGCAGCAACAACCTATGTAGGCAGTTGCGTTAGTTGGGAACCTTGGCTAAGTTTGTTGGGCTTACAGACAAATTGGACTTAAAACGGGCTCTCAGAATGAAACTTGTTCATATGTAAGGGATTTACTGTATATAAACCCTCATATGAAAAACAAATCTGACACAAAACAATGGTGTCTGATTGCAGGTTTGTGATATACTAGGTATTTTCGGGGGCTTCCCAGGTGGTGCCAATGGTAAAGAATCTGTCTGCCAGTGTAGGAGATGCAGGAGACACAATAGATGCAGGTTCGACCCCTGGGTCAGGAAGACCGCCATGGAGGAGCAAGTTCCAAACCACACCAGTATTCTTGTCTGGAGAATCCCATGAACAGAGGAGCCTGGCAGGCTATGGTCCATAGGGTCACAAAGAGTCAGACACAACCGAAGTGACTTAGCACTCAGATATTCTCTGTACAACATTTTTCATTCTCCAGAACTAGGACATACACTTTGAAAATGGCCTTTCCATTTAGTTTATTTACACTCTCTCCTACCCCATTCCCATCCCAATCAGTACACTTTTTAAGAAGCTAGGAACAGCTAAAAATGAAGTGTACAGCTTTTTAGAAAGCAGAAAGAAGACTGGGGATTAAAACAGGCACCAAAAATTCAAAACTTTGTTTTTAGATATATTACCATGATCCTTTCAGTTGCAAAAGACAGAAACTCAAATAGATCTACTGATGGAAAAGAGGGAGACAAGAGGGGGAAGGTACTAGTCTGCTGAGTTCAAAGGAAGGGTCGAACCACTAAGAGCAGGGAAAAAGTTACTGACAGAACCTCAGGAGAAACTTGAACTATGGCCTCAACGGTGACAGTGCCATCTTCGTCTCTGTTGGGTTGGTTTTTGTCAGCACTTTTTTTTTTTTCTCATTGTAACTACGTTTATATTGTGATTATCCTCAGGTTAATATTCTACAGCTTGAACCACCAAACTAATTACTCAAGTTCACAATCCAGAATAAGTTTGATCAGTTTCCTTCTAGCACAATGACATGGTATGATCCAGAAAAAGCACAGCAGCTCTCATTGGAACATCTTGGGTAGAGCAGAGGGAGACATACTTCTTCAAGGAAAACAGTCCCAGTCTGTTGGACCACTTGTTGCAAAGCAGTGCTCATTGGGTTAGTCCCTCATAAAAAGATCCATACCATGAATCCTTATGCTTTAAGATCAGAAAAGGATTTATTCCCCCAAAGCAGTTTGTTATTGGACAATGGAAATGACAGGGTCCATTACGCTTCCTGTCTTTGCTATTGCTGCCAAAAAGTTTAGAATCTATTAAAACATGCATTTCAATAATCAACTTACTTCAGGTTCATGGAATATTTCCTACTATTTTCTATAAAGTTTCTTACTTTTTTTAAGTTTTTTTTTTTTTTAAATATTCTTTTCCTTGACTTTTAAAAAATAATTCTTGAGTTTTTTGGAAGCAGATGAAAACCAGTCAATAAACACCTAATCCAAAACATTGGTCTTATTGGCTCTACACTTGCTAACACCGTCTCCTCACATGAATGCTATGGGCCATTTAGTATAATCTTAAAAATACATGGAGAAGGCAATGGCACCCCACTCCAATACTCTTGCCTGGAAAATCCCATGGATGGAGGAGCCTGGTGGGCTGCAGTCCATGGGGTCGCTGAGAGTTGGACATGACTCAGTGACTTCACTTTCACTTTTCACTTTCATGCATTGGAAAAGGAAATGGCAACCCACTCCAGTGTTCTTGCCTGGAGAATCCCAGGGATGGCGGAGCATAGCCCAGTTCATAGATGTGGAGAACCAATTTGTGGTTGCCAAAGGCAGACATGTGGAGGTGAGTGAAATGGGTAAAGGGAATCAAAAGGTACAAACTTCCAGTTACAAAGTAAGTCAATCCTGGGAATATGTTGTACAGCATGGTGACTACAGTTAATGCTGTAATGTGTATTCAAAACTTGCTAAGAGAGTAGATCTTAAAAGTTGTCAAATAAGAAAAAAGTCCTGTAGCTATATATGATTGACGATGTTAACCAGACTTATTGTGGTGAACATTTCACAGTATATACAAGTATCAAATCATTACCTTAAGGAGAGGACCTTGTGTGTTGGTTGCTAAGGAAACAGTAGTGCCAATGGAAGACAGCCAATCAAGGTAAACACAGTAAAAGCAGGAAGTGGCCAGCGTCCTGGTACATGTTGGTCCTTTACATCATGTGCTTACTTTTATTGGTTGACTTCTCCCTGTAAATGACCAGCAAGATTTACTGCTTCTTGCTTAACTATTATCGTGATAAAAACAAACCTTCCTTCCAAATCTCAGCTGGTGGAACTGTATAGTGGTAAATGGATTGAAGTCAATAGATTTTTAAGCAAGAGGCAAATGTTTTTAGAGGTAGAATTTCCCCCTTTTAACAATGTCAATAATTTGTGGCTTTTTTCATTGAGATGCACAAAGAGAATTGTGTAACAGGAAATATTCGAAACCCCCTGCTTTGTGTGACTTGCGTGCATGTGTGCTAAGTCATTTCAGTCATGTCTGACTCTTTGCAACTCTATGGATTGTATTCCACCAGGCTCCTCTATCTGTGGGATTCTCCAGGCAAGAATACTGGAAGTGGGTTATTGTGTTCTCCTCCAGTGGATCTTCCTGACCTGGGGATTGAACCTGTGTCTCCTGCATTGCAGACAGATTCTTTACTGCTGAGCCACTGGGGAAGCCATTGTGTGACTTGGTTTTCTCACAATTTCCTAGAGCTTAGGATTTTGCCTCCACAAAAATGCCTTTGGATCCAAAGAATGAAAGAAAGTTTCTCTATAATGTGGATAAAATATTATTTGGGTTTGTAGCATAGCTGTCCATAGAAATTTTCACTAATTCTTAATGATAAATTTTTCAGTGACACATTGCTAGGATATGTTAGCTATTTGAAGCAAACTCTAGTAGCATCAGACCATGTGGTGGCACAAAATGGGGATTCCTAACCCAAACTTAGTGTAGTTGAGGGTTTCATGGCCTCTTAAGGAATAGCCTCAAAAGTTTCATAAACTTACTTCTGGCCCATTATATTAGTTAAATTATTTACACAAGCCCGGATCCAAGAAGTGAGCAAAAAAATATCACTTCTTGATGAGAGGTACTTCAGACTATTGTGGGCTGTGTTCTCATCCTCTACAAATTTGATTTCTTTCCACTTGGAAAATATCTTCACTTCGTCCCCTTATGACTTCTGATTTGGGTTCTCTGATGGACATGCATCCATCTGATGGGTCAACTTGGGGGGAGTTGAATTTTATCTTTAGATGACTCTCTATTGATTTTTTTTTTAATTTAGGGAAATAATATCAACTTTGCATTTAAACAATAAACAGCTAGTTTGAGTGGCTACGGAAAGATATTGAAAGTTTCAGGAGTGTTTAAGTGGTGCAGTCAGCAGCTCTGAGTGGTTATTCAGATGTGTAGAGTGAGGAGGAGGGAGAGGGAGGAGTCTGACCTGACTCCCAGAGTTCCAGCTGCATGAATTGGACAGCGATTGTTAAGTTGCGGGACATGTTGCATTTGAGAAGCCTTTGTAGGCAGCCATGCAAAAGACAGCTCTGTGGTTTGCAGCTAACTTTTCTGGGAGGAGGAGAATTGTTTTATGATATCACTGAGGGAGACTGAATAGAGTGAGTAGAGAAGAGGATCCAGAATAGCACCCTAAGAATGAACAGCATGAAACATCCAAAGTAAAAAGCACAGAAGACCAAGAGCAGTAATCAGCAAGTTGGAAGAAACATTTTAAAAGGGTAGTATAAAAAACCAAAGAGGGTCAGACACTTTATATGAAGAAGGAGTGAGAAGAGAACACTATCAACTATACCAGAGAGATCAAAAACCAAAAGCAATGATGTGTTGAAACGTGGCCTCTTAGACTGTCTAAAATACAAAGCACTCTGTTCCCTACCAAATTACATGATAATATATCACAGTATGTTACTTTATATTAGATAATAAATTTATGTTAGCAGACAGTATACTCTGAAACATCTTAGTAAAAAGTAGATTCGTTATTGAAGCCTAAGTATCCCTGCTTGACTTCGTCCTATGAGCTGTGAAATTGCAAAAGATATATTTTGTGTTTCAAGAAGATCTAGATGCTAACAAAGGCTGAGAGTAAATTCAAAGTAAGACAATTCTGAGACTTCAATTAAATGAAGGAAATGGGCAACCTAAACTGTACAGTTTCGGCTATCCATACTTTACCTAACTGAGGATTTATATCCCCACACATGCACACTCTTGAGCACATCCTACATGGTCAAGATCACTGAAGGTATGTGACCAGGGACACAGGGAGGGGCAGAACAGAGGTGGCCAAATTAGTTAACCAAGAAATTCCTACACTGACAAGGAAGTGATAAGTAGCTTTCCATATTCCCCTTCCTGTGTTAACTGGGTCATTTAGCTGCAAGTTACTGGGCTGTGAGAATCCTTATCCAGAGCTGACTCAAAAGATCTTGGCTTAGAAAGAATGCCTGAAAGGTAAGAGAAATGTCACACTTCTTATTGTAAATAGGATAATTTCTGATATTAGGTAGGAATATTTTCAGAAGGGTTGTTATGGGAAAAAATGTGCAGGTCAAAGCATCCATCCTTCTCTGGGGGACTTGACTGTCACCTTCCCAGGAATCCTGATGGACCATAGGGCCAGGTACAGAATTTATGCTGGACTATTCAGAGAATCTCCAAGCTCTGTCAGCTGCTGGCTTAGAGAAGATTATCTGATCTAAGCAGAAATAAGCCAGTATTTTTTCCTAAGATTGTCTAATAGCATTGAGAAGGAAAAAGATAAAAAGCAACAGAGAGTGAGAGAGAGTAGGAGAGGTGGAGGGGGAGAGAGAGAGAAAGAGAGTCTGTGTGCTGAACTCGGTAACTGGGAATGTGTGTCTAGTGCTGCCAAGAGCTACCTACATGCATATGAAAATAAGCCATAGAGAAAAAGCGGAGTAGAGATGCTGGGAGAAAGAGATAGACCTGACATTATTATTTTAGTTCCCGAGTTTCACTGGGCCTGAGGATTCTCCCCTAGCCCTCTCAGTTTGGTAAACCAGTGAATTCTCAAGCTAGTTTGATTTAACTTTCTGATACTTGCATGTAGGAATTTTTAACGTGACCGTGCAAATCAAATCAGACACAGATAATAAGCACTGGAAAAATACAACACAGTCCTACAGAAAATGTAGGAATTTCAGCTCAATATCAGGAAATGTTGGGTAAATTATATCTGCCCTAATACACAAGCAGAAACCTACAATTACGCCCTAGGCTCTTAGCTACATGTAATGTAAGGAAATAAACATTCATATGAAATTGATCATTTACATTTTGAGCTGTTTGACTGTGGAACTGTCTCCTCTTCATGGGTCCAGGAGTTATTCTTTGTAATGCTCAAATGTCATAAGGGTATAAATAATATAAAATGACAAACCTCGCTCTTTCAAACAAGGATTACGTATAAATTTATGTGCCCATGAGCTGTATACACATTTACAACAAACACAGGAAGATAGAAAAAACGTACTCAGTCTTAAAATAAATCTTCTCTATATTTGTCAGAAAAGCTTAATCCAAAATCAAATATGATCATTATAAATCTTTATTAAAACTTCTGAGAGCTTTCTAAGCCATGACCCAGATGGAGGCTCAGCAATCTCCTTGGTGACCCAACAAGCAGGCGAGGCGTGAGGAATTTCTTCGTGCCTTGAATAACTCTAAGGTAAAGGACGGCCCTGCAGGCAGAATGGACCTCATAAATGGAAGTGCTTATTTCCATTTCTATATTATTTCACCACCTGCCAGTAGAGACACACACACAATTTTTTTCTTTTGTTTCTCTCCTAAGATGTCCAGAAAAGACTACAAAGCTCATTTCAACAACATAAATAAAAAACATTTTGTTCCCTGACTCCTGTACCATAAGTCTCAATTCTTGTACACCAATTAAAGCTGTCATTCAAGGCCTCAAACGCTTGAAAATCTAAATTATTCCATCTTCCTAGAACATAACTCTGACTCTAGGGTTTATGTCTACTCTAGGGTTTATGTCAATTTGTTGTTCACTCAGTCACGTCTGACTCTGCAACTCCATGGACTGCAGCATGCCACGTTTCCCTGTCCTTAACCATCTCCAAGAGCTTGCTCAGACTCATGTCCAGGGAATCGGTGATGCCATCCAACCATCTCGTCCTCTGTCATCCCCTTCTCCTCCTGCCTTTCATCTTTTCCAGCATCAGGGTCTTTTCGAATGAGTCAGTTGTTTACATCAGGTGGCCAAAATACTGGAGCTTCATCCTCCAATACTTGACTGCAGTTAATAAACACAAGGTATTACTACTTCTTCAGAGGGGAAAATACCTACCAGTAGACAACTTTAGCAAAAGTAATTACTATGCCTGTCTTTATATTAATATTGCTCAAAGGGAAAAAAAACCCTATTGGGCCTTTGTCATTATAAGAGAGATGCTTTTCTTTAAGATTTCATACTTATCAGTGAGCATTTTAAATTTCTTCTGACTGATCAAATTCTCATTACACTTGAACTACCAGGAAGCTGAAAGCCAGATTTACAGCATCTGGTATGCAGCCCTGTGCACCTCTCTATATACTAACGGTTATGGTTTGTATGGTATCCACCTGAAATTCATGTGTTGAAGTGCTACCCCGAAGGACCTCAGCATGTCACTGTAGTTGAAGACAGGGCCTTTGAGTAGGTATTTAAGGTAAATGAGGTCCTATGGGTAGTTCTTGGGCTTTCCACGTGGCGCTAGTGGTAAAGAACCCACTTGCAGGGCAGGAGACGAAAGAAACTTGGGTTCAGTCCCTGGGTCAGGAGGATCCCCTGGAGGAGGACATGGCAGCCCACTCCAGTATTCTTGCCTGGAGAATCCCATGGACAGAGGAGCCTGGTGGGCTACTGTCCACAGAGTCACAAAGAACCAGACAAGACTGAGGTGACTCAGTACATGTGCATGGGTGGCTCTTAACCCAATACAGCTGGCATGCTAACAAGAAGAGGAGACTGGGGCACAGACACACATGGAGGGAAGACCCTAGGAGGACACAGAGAGAAGGTGATGNGTGGGCTACTGTCCACAGAGTCACAAAGAACCAGACAAGACTGAGGTGACTCAGTACATGTGCATGGGTGGCTCTTAACCCAATACAGCTGGCATGCTAACAAGAAGAGGAGACTGGGGCACAGACACACATGGAGGGAAGACCCTAGGAGGACACAGAGAGAAGGTGATGTTGACCAGTCAAAGAGAGATGCCTCAGAAGAAACCAGCCCCGCTGACAGCTTGGTCCTGGACTTCCAGCCTCCAGAACTGTGAGAAAATAAACGTCTGCTGTTGAAGCCTTGGGTCTGTGGTGCTTCCTCGTGGCAGCCCTAGCAAATGGCTAAACCAAACTTTCACAGCAGTTCCACAATTTCCCCATTCAATTTTTATGTTTCCAGAACTACCACTTATTTTAGTTTTCATCATTATAGGAGCCCTCATAACGATATTCCTTGACTTTCTAATGTGAACTGATACTGAAAACGTTGATAGTGCCATTCCCAGTACCTCAGTGAAATGACGTTTGAGATCGTTCACCAGTAGTCTTGAGCTCTGGTGTCATCTTAAAGTCATAGTTTACTTTTGTATTCGATGTATCTTCAGCTAACATGTTGTCTGGCATCCTAGAGATACCAACACCACCTCACACTTGGGTTTATGTTGAGACATAAAACTAATCTTGATGCTTTGCTTGCCCAGCCTACAAGTAAGGTCAAACTTGTACAGCTATGAAACAAAGAAGTGGGTTGTTGATGTTGCTAAGGAGGATGAGTCCTAAGAAATGATCTTTCCTGAATTTGGGGGGCAAATTTTTTTAAATAAATAAATAATCAGCCATCAAGGATAACCTGAAAACATTGAACCAAAAATAGTTTTTGTACTTAGAGCTAGGAAATCTATATCACCCATGGGGATTTGTTCTGCTCTTCACTTCAGGATGGTTATTATCATCCCAAGTCATCAGTTGCCCATTTTTAGTGTTTTCTGGAGCAACTATATAGATGTCAAGATGAAAATCAGAGACACAAATGCTTTTTTCATTTGCTTTTCCCCTCAAATTGCTGATTGATGTATCCCTTGGATACCTAACTATATATATATATTTCTCTTCTCTCTTTGTAATAGGTTGAAATGAATTAGAAGAGGTAATCAAAGAGTGAGAAGAAGGAAGGAAAAATGGAATCAGTTCAGTTCAATTCACTCGCTCAGACATGTCTGACTCTTTGCAACCGCATAGTCTGAAGTACACCAGGCTTCCCTGTCCATCACCAACTCCCAGAGCTTACTCAAGCTCATGTCCACTGAGTCGGCAATGCCATCCTACCATCTCATCCTCTGTCATTCCCTTCTCTTCCTGCCTTTAGTCATTCCAGCATCAGGGAATGGTCTTTTCCAATGAGTCAGTTCTTCACATCAGGTGGCCAAAGTATTGAAGTTTCAGCTTCAGCATCAGNATCAAATTTATTACAAAATAACTTTTGTAAAAGTTGAACATTTACTTTGTAAAAGAATTATTGGTTCCTTTAAAAACCATCACAAGGCTTTCACAATCCTTTGTAAAACAAAATAACTTGTAACTTTTTAATTTGTTTATAACTTTTAGAGATACAGGTAATGGGATAAATGAGGTAGGACTATATCAGTCAAAGTTCAGTCAGGGAAGCAGAACCGTTGTGAGTTTTTTAGAATCAAGGACATACTACAGATATAAAACCTTGTATAATTGTGGGAAAAACTGGTAAGAATCCTACAGAGGAAATTGGAAGTGCAGAGGAAAGTCACTAATCAACTATTCTGAGACATTGATGTGGGTGTATTAATTGGAGCTTGCAGGGGAATATGGGAAACCAGGCATCTTGAACTATTAGAGTGGGATCACAAAGAATAGCTACTGGATAAGTCTTGTGGAAAGCTGTTGCCTGTGCTTCTTTCATCACATCTAACCGTGATGATCTTTAGAAACTAATGGCTACTGGTTCACTTCTGCCTTGTGGGTTTCATGCTGATGTGTATGGATTAGCCAAAATCTAATCAAAGAAGAGGATTCTGGGAAACATAGTTTTGGCTTATCTACGTGGACACTATTAAATCACTGCAATGTGTCTTATGTGTCTAAGATTGAAAAGAGATGCTAAGCTATTGGTTGATGTTATATACTATTAGTGAGAAATATATTTAAATATATTGATAAATTCATTTCATGAATAATTCAGTGTGAGATTTTAGATGAAGCAGCAGTACTTTTGGCAACTTTGGATTTTAATATCTTAGATTTATGACCAAGTTGCTTAATTGTAGTCATGTTCTCTTCCATGCAAAGAAAGAGCCAGCTTCATTTGATAAATAATAACTAAATAAATAAGTGGAAGCCTGCCTACTCTCCTGTAACATTTTATTGTAAATGTTATTTTAGAAAATTTATTTTATTATAATATTTTATTTTAAATATTAAATATCAACATAATATTTAAATAATGTTCAAATGTTTTGAATATTATTTAAAATCTATTTTAAATATTATAAAATATTTATTTTATTATATATTATTTTATGATATTTTATTATATGTTCTGACATATAACAAAGGTAAAATAATTATGCACCAAATATCTATATAGCACCACATAGATTCTGGTATTAATATTTTATTTTTCTTTGTTTCATCAGGCATATCTAGCAATCTGTCTATCCCATGTTCTGTTAGTGCATTTTATTTTTAGTGCATCCAAAGTAAATTTCACGTATCTGTATAGTTCTTCTGAAATACTTCAGCACATAAATTTTTACCTAAGTTCAGCATTAATATGCAGGTTTCTTTTTTCTTTGTATGTAGAATTTATATGCAGTGAAATAAATCTCATCTATTTTCCCTGAGTTTTGAGATGCATATATCTGTGTAATCAAAATCCGTGTTACTATAGACTGAGTGTATCTCCCCCACCCCCAGATTCATAAATTGAAACCTTAATATTTCAATGTGGGACCTTTGGGAAATGGTTAGGTCATAGGATGGGACCCTCATGAATGAGATTCAGTTCAGTTCAGTCACTCAGTTGTGCCCGACTCTTTGTGACCCCGTGGACTGCAGCATACCAGGCTTCCCTGTCCACATCCCCAACTCCCGGAGCTTGCTCAAACTCATGTCCATTGAGTTGGTGATGCCATCCAGCCATCTCACCCTCTGTTGTCCCCTTCTTCTCCTGCCTTCAATCTTTCCTGGCATTAGGGTCTTTCCCGGCATTAGGGTCTTTCCCAGTGAGTCAGTTCTTCATATCAGGTGGCCAGAGTGTTGGAGTTGCAGAGTATTGGAGTATTGGAGTTCAGCATCAGTCCTTCTAGTGAATATTCAGGACCGATTTTCTTTAGGATTGATTGTGTGTTAGTCGCTCAGTCATGTCTGACTCTTTGCAGCCCCATGGACTGTAACCCACCAGGCTCCTCTGTCCATGGGATTCTCCAGGCAAGAATACTGGAGTGGGTTGCCATTCCCTTCTCCAGGGGATCTTCCCAACCCAGGGATTGAACCTGGGTCTCTTGCATTGCAGGCAGATTATTTACCACTAGGCCACCTGAGAAGCCCATAGGATTGATTAGTGCCCTTTTATTAATTTATTTTTCTTTGTGAATTTATTTTTTAAATTAATTTTTGATTTTATTTTTAATACTTATTTATTTTAATTGGAGGCTAATTACTTTACAATATTGTATTGGTTTTGCCATACATCAACATGAATCTGCCACGGGTGTACACATGTTCCCCATCCTGAACCCCCCTTCCCCTCCCTCCCCATCCCATCCCTCTGGGTCATCCCAGGGAACCAGCCCCAAGCATTCTGTATCACGCATGCCCTTTTAAAGGATTCCAGAGAGCTTCCTTGTCTCTTCCACCATGTGAGGACATGGCAGTCTGTGAACTAAGAAGTCTTTGCCAAACACTGAATCTGACAATCCTTTGATCTTGGACTTCTCATCTGTGAGAAACATTTATCTGCTCGCAAGAAACAGTATATGTTTTACTCTACAAGCATTATAATTTTAGGCCTGTTTATCTCAAATTAATTTTTGTGTGTGATGTGAAGTAGAGGAAAGCCCTATCCTTTCCTTGGGCCAGTGAATGGAAATCACTATGGGTTATGTTTTACCCAAACACACTAGGTTTTATTTTGCCCCAAATATGATAAAACAGATGCTGTGGATTTTATTTGTTCAATGTGTTTTAGATTAAAAAAGTTTTGAGAGTGAAAATGATCACAAATCATATGATAGAGTCTTTATAGTTCTGTAAGTTGACATTAGAAAATCAAGACCACCCTGAGAACAGAAGTCTACATGTGGTAAATAATTGTGCTAGAGAAAGGAGCTGACTATGGTGGATGATCTAATGTAACTCTGGCATGAAAATACCATTTTTTTTAAGTTTCTCAGTCGTGTCTGACTCTGTGATCCCATAGACTATACACAGTCCGTGGAATTCTCTAGGCCAGAATACTGAGTGGATAGTTTTTCCCTTCTCCAGGGGATCTTCCCAACCCAGGGATCGAACTGTAGTCTCCTGCATTGCAGGCAGATTCTTTACCAACTGAGCTATCAGGGAAGCCCATATGTGAACTTTATTCTAATTTAGTGTCAGAGATGAAATGATTGCTGTTAAAGTCACCAATTATATATGTTTTGAGATATACTTTCTCATAAAGTGCTTTTATGTTTTTCAACAGACAAAGCAAATGTAGACTTTAAAAAACTTAACAGTATTATCTGCTATTGTAATACCTACCAGGGCTTCCCTGGTGACTCAGTGGTAAAGAATTCGCCTGTGAGGATGGAGACGCAGGTTCACCCCTGGTTTGAAAGATTCTCTGGAAAAGGAAATGGCAACCCACTCCAGAATTCTTGCCTAGGAACTGCCATGCACAGAGGAGCTTGGTGGGCTCCAGTCCATGAAGTTTCAAAAATGTTGGACACGACTTAGCGACTAAACAACAATAACTACTAAGTGATTCAATTTAGTTGTTTACCTTTGGTGATGAATTTCATAGCCAGCAAGCAGTGTCAATGTAGGGCTGTGTAAGAAAGTTGCTTTATTATTGAAAAATTTATTTCAAGTTGTTTCTTAATCTGGCTCTGATACACATTTTATTTTCCTTATACCAGGCCCCAAAATATGAATTTTAGCTATTTTTAGATCACAGTGTTATTTACAAGTGACAGGAAAGAAATATATATGAGTGAACGAAAAACAGCATACCTGTTTGCGTACCTAGAATACATCTCATTTGGCCTTGGTGTGTAATTATTTTTATATGTTGTTACTAAGTTTGTAAATATTTTACTGAAGTTTTTTTGCATCTAAGTTCATGAGATATTGCTGTGTGATATTGCTATTTTTTATTCACTAAAATTACTCATTTAACTATAATGTTTTTTCCAGTGTTTGGGTCATAGAAGTTATCAAATACCTATAATTGTAAAATCTTTTACAATGTGTAAAGATTAAAGTTTGTGGTACAAATTCTTGGGTATATAGTAAATGCCATCATCACATTAGCAACGTTGTCACTTTTCAGATGTCCCTAGAACACTGCTATGACTTCTGTGACTTTTTTTTCTAGGTTAGTTGATACAGTCATATCGATTTTCTTCCATTGATATGGCACATTACATTGATTTTTCTTTTTTGAGTATTGAACAATTTTGCATAAGTAAAATACATCTCATTTGGCCTTGGTATTATTTCTGTATGTTATTATTATTTCTGTATAATTGTTACTCAGTTTGTCAATATCTTACTGAAGATTTTTTTGAATCTAAGTTCATGAGATAATTGCTGTGTGGTTTTCTTTGTATTATCTTTGTCTCTTTTTGGATTCAGAGTAATATCTGCTTCATAAAATGAGTTGGGAAATGTTTGTTTCTCTGTGTCAGGAAGGATTTTGTAAAATGTTCTTTAAATATCTGGTAGAATCCTCCTGTGAAAACACCTGTGCCTGGAGTTTTGTTTTTTTAAACTTTTATAGTTGTGAATTCAGTTTCTTTAATAAGAAAATAATCATGTGTGTGTGTGTGTGTGTGTGTGTGTGTGCAGACCTACTAATCAGCTATTCAGGACTGTTTCATCTTGGTTGTATTTAATTGTTTGTCGTTTTGGAGCAATTGGTACATTTTTTGTAGTTTGTTGACTCTGTGAGTGTAAAGTTATCTGTAGTATTCCTTTATTACCTTTAAATGTCTATGTGATCTTTACTGCTCTCTGTTTTATTCCTTCTTTTAATGACTTTTATCTTCCGCATTCAGATGGGTATATCTTACCTTCTCCTTTGTCTTTTGCTTCTCTTCTTTTCTCAGTTCTTTGCAAGGCCTCCTCAGACAACTGTTTTGCCTTTTTGTGTTTCTTTTTCTTGAGGATGGTCTTAATCACTGTCACCTGTACAGTGTCATGAACCTCCATCCATAGTTTCTCAGGCACTGTGTCTATCAGATATAATCCCTTGAATCTGTTTGTCAAATCCACTGTATAATCATGAGGGATTTAAGTCATACCTGAATGGTCTAGTGGTTTCCCCTACTTTCTTCAATTTAAGTCTGAATTTGGCAATAAGGAGTTCATGATCTGAGCCACAGTCAGCTCCCAGTCTTGTTTTTGCTGACTGTATAGACCTTCTCCATCTTTGGCTGCAAAGAATATAATCA
>SJYA01001938.1:356577-382650 GCA_006410615.1 Neotragus moschatus | reverse complement strand
TCCTTTTCTCCTTTGCCTTTCTCTTCTCTTCTTTTCACAGCTGTTTGTAAGGCCTCTTCAGACCACCATTTCGCCTTTTTGCATTTCTTTTTCTTGGGGATGGTCTTCATCACTGCCTCCTATACAATGTCAGGAACCTCTATCCATAGTTCTTCAGGCACTCTGTCTATCAGATCTAATCCCTTGAATCTATTTGTCACTTCCACTGTATAATCATAAGGGATTTGATTTAAGTCATACCTAAAATACTTAATATTCCTCTAAGCCATTAATTTCACACCTAGCAGTAAAAGAATTGAAATAATATGAATCATCGCCCAGCAGTTTTTGAATCATGATTTCAGCCATCCTGCTTTCCACAATAATGAAACACTGTCATTAGATCAATCTCCCCACTGCTCTGATAACAGAACTGTCATAGAAAGATGTTTCTGCAAATTAGCCTGTCCTCTATGGATGGCGAAAGTTATTTATGTCTATTCATTCTTTAAAACACACACACAAACGCACATACACACACTCCTTCTAGTATGTGTAAATCTTTGTAAGAGTTATAAGAACAAGGAAATGAGTAAAAGCCCCACCGTTGCCCTCAAGCATGTCACCCTATGAAGGAGGAGTGATATGGGAAAGAGACCAAGACTGTGTTTACTATAAACCAAACACTGTGTTGAGTGCTGGAGTCAGAGGAGTCATAGAGTGATGGAGTCACAGAGACTGAATCCGGCAAGGAAGGAAAGTCTTTAATTACATTTGCATATAAGGGTGACAAATATATGAATAAGAAGTACACAGTATTATTAGATTCTATATCAGGGTCATCAAACTGTAGCCTTGTGGACCACATCCAGCTAACTGCCTATTTTTGTACAACCCATAGCTAAGAATGGATTTACAAATTTTAAATGGTTATTATATAGGTACCCAAATAATATGCTTGATTTGGCCTGTTGGTCCATAAAACCTAAAATATTTTCTATTTGGATCTTTACAGGAAAAATTTATAGAGTCCTGTTCTATACCACAGAAATTTGACCAAGTTGGGATGATAAATATAAATCAACTAAAATTTACAAATGTCTGTGAAATAAAACAGTTTAACATATATTTTGTATCAGTTATTTCATAGAAAAAAATTATATATACTCAAAATTAAGGGCTGTCCAAGTGGCACAGTGATAAAAATATCTGCCTGCCAGTGCAGGAGATGCAGGTTTGATTCCTGGGTCAGGAAGATCCCTGGAGAAGGAAATGGCAACCCACTCCAGTATTCTTGCCCGGAAAATTCTATGGGCAGGGGAATCTGGCAGGCTACAGTCCATGGGGTCGCAAGGAGCTGGACATGAATGAGCAACTAAATGCACATATGTGCACTCAAGATTAATCTGAAAATAGACGACATAAAGTTATATTATCAAAATATCCAGTAAAGCGGAGGCTCATGTAGTATAGTGAGTCAGCTGACATGAGGTTTTGAATATTAGACTTTTCTTTACATGTCTATTGCAGGGATAGTTTTTATGGAAAAAAATTTCCCAGTTAGAAAGTGTCTGTGGTGGGCTCAAAGGTAGCTTGTACAATAATCTGGGACAAAGTTCACTCTGAAAATAGGATTAAAATCATAAAAGGAAAAAAAAAACAATTTCTAGTTTCTTTTCAGAGAATCATAAACTCTCACATGATTCTTAAAGGTTGGAGTGAGAGATGAGATTTTTGAATGGTTCCCATCAAAATATTATATGTGATGACAGCAAGTGTGGTTGAGCACAAGAATAGGGGGCTCTAGCTGGGCAACAAATAAGATTTTCTGCTTCCTACACGTTTCTCTTGACTCAAAATTGAAAAATTTTAAATTTTCTCAGTGTGAACAGAATCAGGTTATCAGGACTATAAGTAACTAAGTAAGGGGAGACAAAGAGAACTATTGTGATCTCAGTGAGGACATTCAGAGCAAACCTAAGCTTTGCAAGCCAACTCTGAACAAGTCAAGACTGTTATCTTTGAAAGCCTGACCTGTTCACTGGTATTAACTTCAGTTTCTCGAATCTAGATTTGCGGGGATCCTTCTTAATATTTTCACTGCTGTGAAGAAAAAAATCCAACTCTACCTGTATAAGTAGGGAATAACTGGTGAATCAGTATCATTGAGGTCATAGAGGTAGTTGATGCCAGAGGCATTGCTATAAATATGTACTATTTATCTGCAGTATGTAAAAAAAGCAACTTTTTTCAGGATGACGAAATCCGACCATGAATGACAGTAACAACAGTGCAAATGAAGAATCCTTTGTTTCAAATATGCTTTATTTCCCAGAGGAAATTAAGTAAAGAGCAAATTTTAGAGTAGCTGATATCATGAATAACAGTTGTTAAATATAGTTCTAGTTGTTTTGCTTGCAATTACTCATTTTTATTGTAGCCTTTGCCAACTTTTCAGTGTGCACAAGATTTATATTGTAGCCTCTTCATTCTCAGGCTAAGCTCTCTAAGCAAAGAAAAGGCAAAGGCAACTTTAGCCTCAGAATCTTAGCAGTATAGTGAAAAGAGTGACAAGTTGAAAGAATGCTCAAAAGCATTGTAAAAAATTAACGTATAATTAAACATGTAGTAATGATGGACTGAACTTAAAAGCTGTTGTATTAATAATAACTTCCAAATAGTTGCAAACTGTGATGCTGCTAGAGATTAAAAAACAAGTAGTACTCTTAATTGTGCATCCTTGTAGGAAAAGGTTCAGTGGAACTCTTTTTTTTTTTCTCTAAAGGATACCATTGAGAATATTTTGTACTATATTATAATGAATTATAATAAATACTTCACTAAAGTAGATCTTATATCCCTCAGTAAATATTACTACATTTTAACAAAATAAGTAGATAGAAGAATGACTGAAATATAGCCTAGCTGCAGCCAGTACATAGGAATTTATGGCCTAGCTTTTCATTTTAATTTTTATTCTAACTTTACCTTAACTTTTTTTCTATTCTGATCATTTTGAAATGGCAATTTATTTTCTTGACTATTTTTTTAAACTACTTTTCAGGCTGTTATAATCCTTGTTTGGAAAAGAGGGGTATAAATGATCAAATAAGCAGATAGATTATAAATCACTCTTTAATCCTTCTTTAGCTCAGCATTTAGAATACTGTGAGACAAAGAGGGAAGAAGAGTCATGTAATACTTGGCATGAATTTATTTCCTTACATGAGTTGTATGACCCTTGCTAGATTAGTAATGATTATATATATTCTAATAGTCAAAATGTCCAGTTTCAACTTAGAAACCCAGAAGCCAAGCACCTATGAATACCATATCCATTTCTTTGATTGTCTGTCATTTTTGTCCCGTTTCCAATATTATGCTACCCAATAAGAGTAAGAAGGTAACCCAATGAAATAGCATTCAGGTGTTTGTAGAGTTTAAAATTATTGCAGATAGATGGTAGATATCAACTGAAATTGACACAAATGAACAGATCTGGACTTCAAGACTGATTGCCTCACTGGGACAGATACTATCAAGTTAAGGCAGTTTGATATAATACAGGAATAAAGGAAAATAGATTTTTAAAAGCTTGTTAAATATTCCCAGTTCACTTGCTACAACAGAGAATCTGGAAATAAGAGCAGCATTTACTCTTTGTTTGTTTGTTTTTCCAGCATTTACTATTGCTGAATCCTTCCACTCTTCACTGAATTTTTAGCTTATACTTCTCAATGTCATCTCCACAGAAATGGTAAACTATGGCACTACTTATTGTAAGTAAATAAATACACACATATATATACAATAAAAAATATGTCTTATCATATGCCTAATCTCAGTATGTTGGTGGAAGGAAAACCTTCCAGGTTGTGTAGTGGTTGATCAAAAGTAAGAATTTAAATTGAAATTGCTTTAGTTTTGTTTGTTCATTTGACTGAATGTTTTGTTTGCCAAGTGTGGTGGTAAATTTCATGTATTGACTTAACTGGATTACAGGGTACCCAGATATTCAGCTAAGCATTATTTCTGGGTCTGTCTGTGAGGGTCTTTCCAGATGAAATTAGCGTTTTAATTGGTAGACTGAGTAAAGCAGACTGCCCTCCCAAATGTGAGTAGACACCATCCAGTCCAGTGAGGACGTGAACAGAACAAAAAATCAGAGGAAGAGAGAACTGCTGTCTGTGCTGGCCTGCATGAACAGAGACATCAGTCTTATTCTGCCCTTCGACTGGGAATAATACCTTTAGCTCCCTTGGTTCTCAGGCCTTCAGATACAGTCTGGCCTCCTGGGTCTCCAGCTTACAGACAGTGAATCACAGAACTTCTCAGTTTCTGTAATCATGTGAGCCAACTCATTGTAAAAAAAGAAAAATCTATTTATCTATCTACCTACCTATCTGGTTCTGTTTCTATGGAGTTGGGAAGTTGGAAAAATATAGGTTTTTGCTGACTGCATGTATGGAAATTCTCTGAAAAAAATATTGACCATTCTCAGATAGAAACAAAACAGCATTTGAATCCTGGGTAGCAGTTTCCCTATTACTCAAAGAACAAAGACTATTGCTAGTCATGGAGGGATGCTATTTATAAATTTTGTTCTTATACCTTTTGAGGTTTCCTAGTTTATTCTTTTAAAAGATGCTACTAAGGGACCAAGCTGGAACACCCTAAGACAGGAAAATTCCTTGGTGAAATTTTTAAAATTCCACAGAAATATTAATCTGCCATTGCTTTGCTTGGGACTCTAGGAAACTTTATTGTTTTCTCTTTTTGCCCTCAGTTCTGTAGGACATTTAATTTTTAAACTGTGGTTCATTCAGGAGCTAGTAGGTAACAAGGTTGTTTCAGTGTATTAGACAATAGGACTTATAGATAGAATTTTTCTCTCTCCATTAAAACTGGATCACAGAGTTGCCACACACTGAAGTTTCCAACTCTAAACAACAAATGATCAAAACACATGGATCACTCACTCAAAGGGGGTCTTAGGAAAGGTGGCAGAAGTGGGGAGAGGCTGAAACACTGTGACATCAAAAGATCACATTTTTCTGAAAATTCATTTTACATCCAGGTTTTCAATTCTTTTTAAATATTGGTGTTTCTTGGCTGATGATCACTTGATAAGATCACACAGATGAAATAACACTTCTCATTTTCTAGGCATAATTAAATTCAACAAAAGTAATATTCAAAAGAGAGAAGATTAATACACAATGGGTAATTATGTACACTGAGTCTTGTCTCCCAGCACAGAGAACCTAATTAGACCTTAAGGGACAATGCATCTCTGCTAATCATATGTGCCAGTCACAGCCCATGTGCCCTCAACTTCCAGCACACTGCCAATCGATTGCTGAATATTATTCTGCTGCTTGTTCCTCTCAGTACAAATTTCCCATACTTAACTTTGTTTTGAACAGTTTCACATATTAATGAGATAATTTCAGCATTTAATTTTTTGGTTAAGTGTGAATGGTTTTAATTATCTTTCTAGAATTACATATACAGATATGCAGAGAAACCACACTGAAATTTTAAAATTTGAATTGTTTGCTATTAAAATGAAATAAAAGCCATTTCAGCAGGATTCAGCAGTGGATTTTATTAGTGCATTATGAACATAAGCTCAATTTACTGGTGGTAACTCACCATTTGTTGAAATTAAAGAATTTATTCTGTCCATAACTCAAAAGTCATTGGTTCTATTTTTTGAGGTCATTTCAATTAAGAAAATGAAAAGTGCTTGGCAATGCCAAACTACAAGTATTACTTCTGCAGTTGAAATTAGCCCTGTTTCGATTACCAGTCCAGGTTCGATGCATGAGACAGGGTGTTCAGGGCTGGTGCATTGGGATGACCCTGAGGGATGGCATGGGGAGGGAAGTGGAAGGGTGGTTCAGGATGGGGAATACATGTACACCCATGGCTAATTCATGTCAATGTATGGAAAACTACAATATTATAAAGTAATTAACCTCTAATTAAAATAAATAAATTAATTAATGAAAAGAAATTAGCCCTGTTTCATTCTTAACTTTTTTCATCCTATATTCATTAGAAATTTTATAATGCAATTGGCTTTAACTATTTTAAATATGTATTTTTTAAGATAATTTCTTTAGTTTGAGGGGATTTGAATGAGTCTTTAAGACTAGATTGTAAAATAAAATAAGTTTAAACAAAATTTCATTACAGCAATCTCCCAGAGGAGATTTGTCTAGAATAAAGAATTTAAAGGAATTCATTATCAGAATGAAAACTGCTATCAATACAGAAGAATGCAACTTTGGTGGTAGAAAATCTCCTCAAATACCTATTAGTTACATGCACATGACTATACAAATACTAGTATTAAAAAGTCATTTAAGCTCGTTAATTTAGCACAGTGATTTTCAACCACTGGTATTCATCAAAATCATCTGTAAAGCTTTTCTTTCCTTTTTATTTTTAAATACACACATGCCTGGACCAACACATGGAGATTTTGACTCAAGTTTTGGAAAAGAGCATGTAAATCTGGAGGATTACAATCGCCACTAATAATTCAGATTTATTTGGAATTGAGGTTGAAGAAAACTATTTTTAGTTTTAAAAAATGATTAAATCGATCAACTGCACACCTAAATCCTCCTCCCTAATTCTTTAAGAAGAAAAATAGTCAATAGAAGCTGACCTGTGTACTGCTCATAAATTGGGATTATGACAGAAAATTTAAAATAACTATGCCATATACATCAAGGAGTAAAGAAAAAGAATTTGGCATGTTTAAGAGATGAGCAATTTTAGCCAGGAGGGGAGATAAAAGAGACAAACCTCAGAGAAAATGTAACTTATCAAAGTGAAAATGTTAGTCATTCCATTGTGTTTGACTCTTTGTGACCCCATGGACTGTAGTCTGCTAGGCTCTTCTGTCCATGGAATTCTCTAGGCAAGAATACTGGAGTGGGTAGCCATTCTTCTCCAGAGGATCTTGCTGACCAAAGGATTGAACCCAAGTCTCTCACATTACAGACAGATTCTTTACCATCCGAGCCACCAGGGAAGCCTAGATTATCAAAGAGACACAAATTGAAATATCTAAATAAAATATAAACTATGTCTATATTGAAAGATATATATTAAGTATTTTTACTAAACCACTGACATTTCTGGAAACGCATTTCTGTGAGAAAGTTCCTGAGCCTCTATTCTCTTATTTTACTGAACAAAAATTCACTGATCTACAAGTATGAAATAATAAATAAAGCCAAATGTCAGCATTTAGGCCAAAGTCAAATATTAAGAGCTTCTCTGTCCATTAAAATGATGCAGGATTTGATAGGAAGGCATACTTCTGGTTTGTTATTCATCTCTCTGAACATTCTTAGTCTTCATCAAGTTCATGCTGGGAAATCACCATAAGTCATAAATGGGATAAATACAGATGATCACCATGGAATGGGAAATAATGCTTCTGGAGGAGTCAAGAAATATCTGAAGCATATGAAAACCAGGTTATGAAATAACTGTTTTCTGGGAATTCCCTAGGGGTCCAGTGGTTAGGACTCTGTGATCTCACTGCCAGAGGCCTGGTTTCGATTTCTGGTTGAAAAAATTACTGTTTCCTTAATCTAGACCTCAAAGACAGGAAAACTATATGAAAAACTTTTCCATTTCTTGGAATTTGAAGGTGAACACTTGATTTAATAATCTCTATGCACCTCAAATCTCCATGAAAAATAAGCTTAGGTTATTAGATTATAATAAAACAAAGGTCCTTTTTGGTTCTAAATTCTGTGGCCATGAGCATTTAAATAGAGAGCTGCTGCTGCTAAGTCGCTTCAGTCGTGTCCAACTCTGTGTGACCCCATAGATGGCAGCCCACCAGGCTCCTCTGTCCCTGGGGTTCTCCAGGCAAGAGTACTGGAATGGGTTACCATTTCCTTCTCCATAAATAGAGAGCAATGATCCTGAAACCAGACACTGAAATAATGTAAAGTGAGAATCACAACATTTTAAACCTCTTGAAATATCCACTTGAAAAGTCAGTGGAGATGTTGAATTTACCATGATACCAAAATGATTTACAAAATGGAAGTATTTTTCTTTGGTAAACAATCTACTGACTTCATTTGCTTCTCTGTGGAGGAAATGCAATAAGAAGGAAAAAGTTCTAGGCAGAAAGACCTTATGTTGACACTCAAAATGAATTCTGAATTTGTCTCTCAGGGTGTATTTTGGGAAATCTACCTAAACCAGGTAAGCCTCAGCTTACTCACCTATAATATAGGAATCATAACAGTCATTTTAAGATACTGTTGAGAAAATTAGTGATACTATTCTTATTGAAATACTTACAATAGATGTTTGTGAATAAACATTAAGATATCCTGAAAATTAAATTCATTCAAGGCATGCTATTATATTAGCAGAACAGGTAGGTTCCTAATATCTTATTAAATGTAGATGCAGATAATCCACTTTGCTATGGAAGAAAGTTTAGAAGATTAGATCATAGGTATATCAATTGGTTAAATTCAGGGTAGAAGATACTAAATAGACCCAACTAAGGAGTGACTCACAGATTTTAGAGACTCCAAAATTTTTGTTTTTCACATTTAATGTGAGTTAGTTGCCAAGAGATTCAACTATGCTTTCTTTTTCCTACTATGCTGTATCTGTCTGAGATCTGTATTTGTAATTATATTTGTAGTAAGTCAGTTTAAAGTCTTAAATCCCAGTTGTTTTAAATGTACAATTCAAGTACTAAACGTGAAAGCTTGGCTCCCACAACCATTTTCTTACTCTCTAGAAGTCCCTTTCAGTCAACAGTAAAGAATTTTTTGTGTTCTTGTCATTTTCCCCTTCTCCCTCCTTCTCACAAATTCATTTGTGAATGTCTCATTTTCTATTTTGCCATATTGTTGCCTAACATGTGTTTGCTTCTCTCTTGCTCCCATGGTGAGAATTCACTTCAAGAAATGGTATGTAAATGAATAGCTTTCATTCATTTAATTTAAGGTATGCAAGTGGGCATGTTGTCTAATGGCTCAACCATCTAGGTTAAAAAATGACCCATTAGACTAAATGACAATTTTTGGCACAGTGTTTCCATTGATAAATAACATAATCAGAACTTATGGTCTGGGCCTAGAAAATGCTTCTTAGCAAACAAAACCTACAGCGCTAAGAACCATTCCTACCACAACTATTCTCCTGTGGTCACATTGATTGCATTCTACTGACCTCACAAAGTGGATATTCAAGCCGTGTGGGAACTGAATAGTAGATACAAAGAACAATTACCATAGAGGGGAAGAAACGGTAGTTCTAAGCATTAGTGTCCAGTCAGCATTGTGATTTAGTTTGCTAAGGTTAAAGTTATATGGGAAAAAATTTATAACTTTACAGAACTTAACCCATTGCCACGTTGGTGGAATAAACCCTGTTTCAATGTGCCTCCTTATTAAAAAATATTAAAAACACGTAGTAGCTGTAATTCCATCATTCACCTTTGAAAAAGAGAAATCACTGCTACCCCAGTAGCAGTAAAATAAAATGTTTTTGTTTGTAAAACACAGTAAAATACACAGTAAAATACAGTGTTTTTGTTTGTTCTGCGACAAAAATAATGGAACTTGAATGGGATGTGTGGAATAGCTTCAAAACCATTTTGCTTGATATCCTTACCTACCAGTACCTTGTCCCCATCTGANTAAAATGTTTTTGTTTGTAAAACACAGTAAAATACACAGTAAAATACAGTGTTTTTGTTTGTTCTGCGACAAAAATAATGGAACTTGAATGGGATGTGTGGAATAGCTTCAAAACCATTTTGCTTGATATCCTTACCTACCAGTACCTTGTCCCCATCTGATGGTAGTTCTGGCAGAACGAGAATTATTCTCAATACTACGTTGTTGTTATTTAGCTGCTAACTTGTGTCGACTCTTTTGCAACCCCAGGGAACTCTAGCCTGCCAGGTTCCTCTGTCCATGGGATTTCCCAGGCAGGAATATCATTTCCTTGAATTGTCATTTCCTTCTACAGGGGATCTTCCCAACCCAAGGATCAAGCATGCATCTCCTACAATAGCAGGTGGATTCTTTAACATTGAGCCATCTGGGAAGGTCCTCTCAATACTATCAGTTCTGTTCAGTTCAGTTCAGTCACTCAGTTGTGTCCAACTCTTTGCAACCCCATGAATAGCAGCACTCCAGGCCTCACTGTCCATCACCAACTCCCNCCCAGGACCAAATGGCTTCACAGGAGAATTCTATCAAACATTTAAAGAGTTAATGCTTATCCTTCTAAAAGTCTTTCAAAAAATTGGAGAGGAAGGAACACTTCCAAACTCATTCTATGAGGCCACCATCACCCTGATACCAAAACCAGACAGAGACAACACACAAAAAGAAAACTACAGGCCAATATCACTGATGACCATAGATGCAAAATCCTTAACAAAATTTTAGCAGAATTCAGCAACACATCAAAGAGCTCATACACCATGATCAAGTTGGTCATGGTCATTTATTCCAGGAAGGCAAGGATTCTTCAATATGTGCAAATCAATCAATGTGATATACCATATTAAAAACCATATGATAATCTCAATAGATGCAGAAAAAACCTTTGACAAAACTCAGCACCCACTTATGATTAAAACTCTTCAAAAAATGAGCATAGAGGGAACCTACCCCAACATAGTAAAGGCCATATATGATAAGCCTACAGAAAACATTATTCTCAATGGTGAAAAACTGAAAACATTCCCCCTAAGATTAGGAATAAGACAAGGGTGTCCACTTTCACCACTATTACTCAACATAGTTCTGGAAGTCCTAGCTACAGCAATCAGAGAAGAAAAAGAAATAAAAGGAATCCAGATCGGAGAAGTAAAGCTCTCACTGTTTGAAGATGACATGTTATTGTACATAGAAAACCCTAAAGATAGTATCAGAAAATTACTAGAGCTAATCAGTGAATTTAGCAAAGTTGGAGAATACAAAATCAATGCATAGAAATCACTTGCATTTCTATATACTAACAATGAAAAACCAGAAATAGAAATTAAGGAATCAGTCCCATTCACCATTGCAATAAAAAGAATCAAATATCTAGGAACAAACTTACCTAAGGAGACAAAAGAACTGTACACAGAAAATTATGACACTGATGAAAGATATCAAAGATGACATAAACAAATGGAGAGATATTCCATGTTCCTGGGTAGGGAGAATCAATACTGTGAAAATGACTATACTCCCAAATGCAATCTACAGATTCAGTGGGATCCCTATCAAATTACCAATGGCATTTTTCACAGAACCAGAACAAGAAATGACACAATTCATATGGAAACACAAAAGATCCTGAATAGCCAAAGCAGTCTTGAGAAAGAAGAATGGAGCTGGAGGAATCAACCTTCCTGACTTCAGATTATACTACAAAGCTATTGTCATCAAGACAGTTTGGTACTGGCACAAAAACAGAAATATAGAACAAGATAGAAAACCCAGAAATAAACCCATGCACCTATGGGTACCTTATTTTTGACAAAGGAGGCAAGAATTTTCAATGGGGCAAAGAAAGCCTCTTCAATAAATGGTGCTGGGAAAACTGGACAGCTACATGGAAAAGAACACTTCCTAATACCATACACAAAGATAAACTCAAAATGGATTAAAGACCTAAATGTAAGACCAAAAACTACAAAATTCTTAGAGGAAAACATAGGCAGAACACTCGATGACATAAATCAAAGCAAGATCCTCTATGACCCACCTCCTAGAGTAATGGATATAAAAACAAAAGTAAACAAGTAGGACCTGATTAAACTTAAAAGTTTCTGCACAGCAAAGGAAACTATAAGCAAGGTGAAAAGACAGCTCTCAGAATGGGAGAAAATAATAGCAAATGAAACAACCAAAATATCCAAGCAGCTCATACAACTCAATACCAGAAAAACCAACCCAATCAAAAAGTGGGAAAAAGACCTAAACAGACATTTCTCCGAAGAAGACATACAGATGGCTAACAAGACATGAAAAGATGCTCAACATAGCTCACTATTAGAGAAATTCAAATCAAAACCACAGTGAGATATCACCTCATGCCCTTCAGAATGGCCCTCATCAAAAAGTCTGCAAACAATAAATGCTGGAAAGGGTGTGGAGAAAAGGAAACGTTCTTGCACTGTTGGTGGGAATGCAAATTGATACAGCCACTATGGAAGACGGTATGGAGATTCTTTAAAAAACTAGGAGTAAAACAACCATATGACCCAGCAATCCCACTCCTAGGCATATACCCTGAGGAAGCCAGGATTGAAAATACACATGTATGCCATTGTTCATTGCAGCACTATTTACAATAGCTGGAACATGGAAGCAACGTAGATGCCCATCGACAGATGAATGGATAAAGAAGTTGAGGTACATATACACAATGGAACATTACTCAGCCATAAAAAGAAACACATTTGAGTCAGTTCTGATGAGGTGGATGAACCTAGAACCTATTATACAGAGTAAAGTGAATCAGAAAGAGAAAGATAAATATCATATTCTAATGCTCATATATGACATCTAGAAAAATGATTCTGAAGAATTTATTTACAGGGCAGCAATGGAGAAACAGACATAGAGAATAAGCTTATGGACATGGGGAGTGGGGGAGAGAGTGAGATGTATGGAAAGTGTAACAAGGAAACTTACATCACCATATGTAAAATAGATAACCAATGAGAATTTGCTGTATGGCTCAGGAAACTCAAACAGGGGCTCTGCATCAACCTGGAGGGGTGGGGTGGGAAGGGAGATGGGAGAGAGGTTCAAAAGGGAGTGGATATATGTATACCTATGGCTGATTCATGTTGAGGTTTGACAGAAAACAACAAAATTCTGTAAAGCAATTATCCTTCTATAGAAAAATAAGTAAAAGAAAATCAGTAGTGTCAAAAAGCTTCATGATTCTGTCAATAGTGAATTGAGTGTGAATTTAATCTCTTTATCAAAAAATCTTGAACCATTGGCCTGGTTTATTTTCTTTTTAGTCATTCCATATACATGGATGGTGACAGTGATGTATGAAGAAGACCAAATTGTTATTATTGTTTTGAGGGGAAATTGTAAGATGTATGCTTTTAGGTAGGTTATTTGTAAATTCTTTGGTAAACTTGGTAAACTATTTAGAAGCTGTCATAGTTGAAGCATATTATGAAAAATGTTAATTTGAGCATTTGGCCATTAGTGCTGTGTCTCTTTTGAGCCCAGAGGAACAGAAACCTCAATCAATGCCTCTGTAAGCAATAATGGATCATGGTAGTATAATTATTACAGAATAATGTTCATTATACTTTTTTTTCTTTTTGGAGGATTATTATAAATGAAAGTAAGCATTTGCTAATACACTCCCCAACCATTAAAAAATCCGCACAACAGGACGTCTCCTGCTTCCTATTTTTGACACCAACTTGTATGACATCTTTGACTTATATATTAAGAGAAAATGGAAAATTAAAAGTATCCAAGTGAGGTGAAAATGAGTTCAGGAAATGAATATTACATAGCAAGCACCCTATTGTTATTAGGTTAAGAAGTTCCCAAACTCCAACCAAAATATCATAGCACTCAAAATTAGATTTTGCTTATTCAAGGTTAAGTGAATATAAAAATTTTGAGGTAAGGAATTTATCAAAAGAAAGAACAAAGTTTCAAATGGTCACCAGAGGGCATAAAGCACTTTGGAATGACTGTTACAAAATAACTTCAAATTTGCAATGACCAGATAGCAAGACTCACAAATGCCGTAGTGCAGGCAGGAGGTTTCAAGCTAAAGATATTAATAGCCTCCTCCGTTGCCACAAAATATTTGTAGCTTGAAGCAGAACCTATAAGACAATTACCTGCTTCATCTTTCCCTAAAGGCAAATTTCATTCTTAGAGGGGCAAAGTAGGACTTCCCTGATGATCGAGTGGTTAAGAATCAGTCTTGCAATGCAGGGGACATGAGTTCTATCCCTGATTCAGAAAGATGCCACATGCCTTGGGTCAACTAAGCCTGTGAGCCACAACTATTGAAGCCCACATACTTGAGAGCCTGGAAGCTGCAACTACCGAGCTCATGCTCTGTAACAAGAGAAGCCACTGCCTGCACACCACAACTAGAGTGTAACCCCTGCTCAATGCAACCAGAGGAAGCCTGTATACAGCAACAAAGACCCAGTGTAGCAAAATAAATAAATAAAACAAAAACTTTTATTAAAAAAAGGCTGCTGCTGCTAAGTCACTTCAGTCGTGTCTGACTCTGTATGACCCCATAGATGGCAGCCCACCAGGCTCCTCTGTCCCTGGGATTCTCCAGGCAAGAACACTGGAGTGGGTTGCCATTTCCTTCTCCAATGCATGAAAGTGAAAAGTCAAAGTCGCTCAGTCGTGTCTGACTCTTTGCGACCCCATGGACTGCAGCCCACCAGGCTCCTCCGTCCATGAGATTTTCCAGGCAAGAGTACTGGTGTGGGGTGCCATTGCCTTCTCCATTAAAAAGGGCAGAGTAGACTAAACTTAATCAGTAGATAATGGCCAAACATTTACTTGACTTGAGTTTTTGGTCAAGATATTTCCAAACTATACATAAGGTGGCCACGTAGAATTCTCATTAAAAACAGTTAAAATGTAACTGCATCATTGGTACATAAGAATAAATAGAGAATGGGTTTTTAGGCCAATCAAAATTAGTTGTCTTACCTTCACTGAACTGCATAGAATATCACACTGATATAATTATACTACCACTTGCTTCAAAAATTTAATGGATTACCTAGATCAGTGATTTTCAAATTTTTGGTCTCAGGAAACTTCTATGCTACTATGAACTGTTGAGGAACTAGAAGGAACTGTGGTTTGTGTGGGTCTGTCTCCATTTGCTATATTAGATATCAAAACTTGACATTTTAAAGACAAGAATATATGAATACACTTCGCCATTAAATATACTCATTAAATTCATTCCCATGAATACACCACTTTCCCTTTAAAATAATGATGTCACTATATGCCAGGTAGACTATAGAAAACTCCATTGTACACTTGTGAGAGAATGAGAGAGAAAAAAAAAATAAATGTAATGTCTTAGCATTTTTATGAAAAGAGTTTTGACCCCATGAATGCCCAGAGTGCTGCAAACAACACTTTGAGAACTGCTGGCCTAGAAGACACAAATTCTTTCTATAATGTAATTCACAGGCTGTTTAGTACTTCATTTTTAGATCTCTTTCTACCCACAGTCTCTCTGTGTCTCCCGGTGTATTCTGTTTTCTTTAACAACATCCGTTTATTCATTATTAACATGGAATATTTACCACATGCCTCTGTGTCTGGCATTGACCTGTCCAACAGGGAAGGTATGATCCTTGCCTCCAAGATCTGAGAGCATAGGAGAATCTCACCATATGACTGGTCAGCCATGATTGATTCATGCTCTTTCCACCATCTGCCTTGCTCTCCCTACTTCCCCAAATTGAAAACTCTTACTTATCCTTCAAATCCAAGGTTAAACATTTCTTTCCAAATGAATTTCATCCCAACATTGCAGTCAACTTGATGCTTGTTTATTACATTGCAAACCTTATTAAAATGTTCCATTGCTCTTTTTACTTGTTTTTACGTAAAGAAAGTTAAAGAAAGTCATGATATAGTCTGTAAGAAATTAAAGTATCAAGGCACTTAAGACAGTTTAGTTGAGAGCAGTTGTACTGTTTATGTTGTGTAGACTGGAGGCCTCTTAGAGACAACCAGGATGGTGACATTAATTGGTTTGGGTGGGTAATCTATTTTCCAAAGTCTCTTCTGTTTAAGGGGCTGGAAGGAAAAATCATGTCTGGCTTGTCTGAATCATCTAGGAGGAAAAGAACCATAAGGTATGGATGCTTCCACCCGCCTCCCCCACTACCCCCCACTCTCCCATCCAGACCCAACAGCACTGAGGCAGTTGGTGCTATTAGGAAAAATGAGTAGTAGGAAGCACAACACTAGACATCTGCTTGTTGCTGGTCTTCCTCTGAGCTTTAGGGGGAAGAGTCTTGTTTCCCCCTTGAAGATCCAGGATGGCAGACTGTTCTCCCTTGATAACCAGGCTCAAAGGAAAATTTTTCACTGGACTGATAGTAGTAGTAAAATAATGTAATAATACAGATTATTATCACTGGCTTTAGAACGAGTCTATATGAGTTTAAATCACCCCTCACTATGAAAAGTTATGAAAAGTGGGGTTGTTGTTTAAACCAATTGCGTTTCACTCTGCTCATTCATAACAATGGAATAATATTAATGCTTTCTTCATTGAAAAGAGTAAATCATTCTGTCTATCTAGTGTCTGATCTCCAGAATGAGCACTAAATAGTAATTAGTGTCACTGGAACATAAGGTTTATAAAAATAAACACTTTTGTTTTCCTAGCTGTTCTGTTTCCAGCATCTGGAATAGGATTTGGAATATAACATCAATCAGTGACATTTGTTAAATGAATGGATGAAAGAATCCACAGTCAAAATGGGTAGGGCCCATTATCAAAGGCAGTACCATTTTACTGACAACTATGCTGCAGTTGCAGATCCACCAATCTGTCCCTGTCTGTAACTGTGAAGTGGAGCTAACTCCAATGTTAGGGCTATGCAAATCCCTTTGACTTTTGATGCATTCAGAAGATGCAGGAATTCTCCATAGAGATAAGGTTTGCATCAACTTTGAGATGTGGACTCAAAGCAGTGTTAATTTAGTTGGGATAAAGTGTAAGATAGCTACATTATATCTCTGTTCTGTGATATAATTTTCATTGGTTATATCTCCATCACAACACTTATC
Source organism: Neotragus moschatus (assembly GCA_006410615.1). Taxonomy (NCBI): domain Eukaryota; kingdom Metazoa; phylum Chordata; class Mammalia; order Artiodactyla; family Bovidae; genus Neotragus; species Neotragus moschatus. The sequence goes on along the minus strand of SJYA01001938.1, from coordinate 365,821 downwards.
ACATTGTATCATACTTGTGTCTTCATCACAAAATAGCAAGAAAAATCTTATAGGCTTAGAGATAGCAAAGCAAATTTTAAGGAAGTGATTTTACATGGAGTGTGCTATTGGGCAGTGGGATGAGTTACTGAGGACAAGAAAGGAGTCTTCTTTTATGTAAGTATTCCAAAATAAGATATGGTTCAACCTGAATACTAAAAACTGATGTAGGCTTTTTAAAATATTCCTTTTCCCTTGGTTCTCTCTACAATATTGCAGAAAGCTAGGTCATATTAAGTAGGAAATAAAAAGAGAAAGGTTTTCAGTCTCTCCCTGACAGTGCTGTTTTTCATAAACATCAATCTTGTAAAGTATAGTGATCTTTTTTTTTTTTTCCATAGAAGAACACTGGAAGACAAACAAGATCCAAATCCATATTAGATTTGGAAAAGGAAAATTTGTGGGTAGAAAAAAAATCTACAAAACCATTGCATGCATTATGCTGTCAATATATCAACCAAAAGGAAACTCAGCCTTTTATAAACACTGTAATGGTCTTGACAACCTTCCTATGTAAACAAGTGAAATGTCAGCCTTTTAGGGAGAAGAGTCATAGAGTTGCTTACTCAGGAAAAAAATAATGATTTAAAAGTGATTTTGGAATGAACTTTAGATTTAAAAAAAGAAAAAGTTGGATTCAAGGAAAGAGTAAATTAAACAGAATCATTTGAGATGGATAAAGCATTGATTCAGAATGGTAAAATTTATGAATCATTTGCCCTTTAACTCACTCTATTTTTTCTTAATTTATACATTCTCTAGGATACATCATGTTTTTTGTAAATTAGAAATTTCAGTGCCTTTGCTAGGGATTTACTATGTGCTTGTTGTTTCTGGGCTCACTATGTTTGTTTTATGTTAGTTAAAGATTATGTATTTCTTTAAATATATTCATGTATAGAAATCAAGACCATATAGTTCAAAAGTCTTGTGCTTTTACTTTACTGCCTCTATGATAATATATTAATAGAATAATAATTCAGCAAATTACTCAGAAGGTTCATATTATTTATCTTGTAGTATAATGATATAGTACCTTATATTGAAATTCCAATAGGATATGATTAATCATATATTCTACAAATGAAAGAATGCTTTTTTTCTCTTTTGAAAGCTGCAGGAGTTATAAAAGCTATTAATTACTACTGCTACTACTTTGAGAGAGACAAGTGTCATGGAAAAAGTTGCTGTGAGAGAGAATCTTTACATTCTGTAAATGAACATTGATAGAATAAAAGAAACATACCAGCCTTAGAAACGCAAAGCAGAATTGGAGGCGAGTTTAGCTAAACCCTAGCCAAGTAGTGATCGTGTTTTCTAGACGATCAGGTCTGAATCNTGGTGATGGACAGGGAGGCTTGGCGTGCTGCAATTCATAGGGTTGCAAAGAGTTGGACATGACTGAGTGACTGAACTGAACTGAACTTGATCAAATGAGAGTACTTATAGCACTAAAATAAAGAATATTTATATAGTAATGTAACTTGACACATCATTATATATTTAAGAATCAGAAATCTGGTCCATAGTGGTGTTTTGTATTTATATTGGATATAAATTTGTTTTTAAAAATTCATCTTGTTGTAGCTTGTAGTAGTCTCCCCATCATGTGCATCGCTTCCTTCAAAAATCATTGTTAAAATAGTCTTATAATAAAATAACTTTAGGTCTAGGCTACACAGTATTGGCAGAAGGTTTTATTTTATTTTTCCTTAGATATTAGTCTCAGAGTTCATTTGGGTTGGATATTTGTGTGGGGGGGTTTTGTTCTGCATGTTTGTTTCTTAGAAAAAAGAAAGCAATGACACCCCTTCCAGAATATTCCATGTAAAGTCTCAGGAGAGCCGGAGAGCAGTTCAACTGAATGGTTGACACTTGTGTCCTTCACTTCTTTCTTGTGTGTCCTTTGTGATATGGCCTCACTCCACACATTCCCTGAGGCCACTCTCACTAATTTTGCAGACCTCCATCCGTCCTGAACCCCACTGGACTTGGCTCTTAGCTTTAGGAACCTGTTGTGCCTGATTGCACTCTCCCATGGTGGCTGAACTTCAACCCTGCTACCCTGATTTCCTACGTGGCACTGAACATTATAGTTCCACAGTCTCTCTTCTTGTCCTTGTCCCTTCTCACTCACCATGTTTCTCACGAGTGCTTTTATCTACTTCCATGGCAGTTGATACCATATATCTGCTGCACTGAGGCTTCCACAAATATATCTGAAACATAATAAATGATATGGGGCTTCCCTGGTGGCTCAGCTGGTAAAGAATCTGTCCACAATGCAGGAGACCTGTGTTCAATCCCTGGGTTGGGAAGATCCCTTGGAGAAGGCAATGGCTACCCACTCCAGTATTCTGGTCTAGAGAATTCCATGTACTATACAGTCCATGGGGTCACAAAAAGCTGTACACTATTTGTGACCCCATGAAAGATCTCCTGGAGAAAGGAATGGCTAACCACTCCAATATCCTTGCCTGGAGAATTCCATGGACAGAGGAGCCTGGCAGGCTACAATTCATAGGGTCAGACACGACTGAATGACTTTCACTTTATGGGCTTTCTTGGTGGCTCAGATGGTAAAGAAACTGTCTGCAATGTGGGAGATCTGGGGTTCGATCCCTGGGTTGGGAAGATCCCTTGGAGAAGGGCATGGCAACCCACTCCAGTATGCTTGCCTGAAGAATCCCCATGGACAGAGGAGTCTGGCGGGTTACAGTCCATGGGATCACAGACAGTTGGGCACGACTGAGTGACTAAACACAGCAATATGATACGAACCACGACATGAACCATGTCTCATGATCTTTTGCATCTTCAACAGAAATGAGGGCACACATAGTAAACATTTATTAACTACATGAACATTTCAAGTCCTCTTTTCCAAGAACATAGTCACCCTCTAGTGTTACTTACCTTGCCAAGTCAGAGGGACAAGTGCAGAAGCATAGTGGTTGTTAAGACATCATGACTGACTTGCTGATCCATCACAGTCCACATCCAGTCCATGAACACCTCCATTATTGCCCTTCTGCCCGCAGTGCTGCCATCTTACAGCCCCTTGTCCTCAATAACCCAACTTTTTGCAATAGTCTGTTATCTCTTTTTTCTCCCTCTAGTCCTGACTCATTCCTGCCACGATTTGTGTTCTAAAAAGAAAATCAGGTCAGCCTATTGCTTTATTTAAAAATCTTCTAACAATTTCTCTTTGCAAAAGGCCAAAGTCTAAAGTTCTTGTCCTTAGAAAACCAAGTCTGTTTGTAACTTGATGTCTCTGCCTCTCTGGTCTGTTCTGCACTCTCTCCCCTTTTCTGTGTTGCCCCACCAAGCCAACAGCCCTTCGATGGTTCCAATATACAGTCCCATACTGCTGTGCATGCTTCTTCCTCTGACCTTGGCTTCAATCCCTGGGTTGGGAAGATCCCCTGGAAGAGGCCATGGCAACTCATTCCAGTATTCTTGCCTGGAGAATCCCCATGGACAGAGGAACCTGGTGGACTACAGTCCATGGGGTCGCAAAGAGTCGGACACGACTGAATGACTAAGCACAACACATTTGTCATTTAAGGGATCTAATTCAGAGAAAATTTGTAATATGTCATGCAAGATAATTTGTGTATTTTGGTTCAGTATTAACCCCAAGACAAGCTACTTTCACGAATGAGATACACATTTTTGAAGAGCTGATACTTTTCCAACAATACCTGAATCATTCAGTCATGGTATGATGCCAGGGCAGGACATTTGTGTATAGGTTGTATAGGTCTTAGTGTTTAAGGGGGAAGACCCTGGAGTCAAATCACTCAAATTTTAATCATAGCTCCATTCTCTACCAGGTTAGTATACATAGTCCAGATGATAAATTCCCCATTTGTTACATGAGGATAAAATGAGTATCTACCCTCAAAGGTAATTACAAAGTTAAATAAACCATGTGAAGTACTTAGCTGTAATATCAGTGGAGATTTTATAAATATAAGCAATTATTAAAACAAACAGATTGAATTAAAATGATCAAATGAATCATTTCCATTTTTTTAAAAGTAGAAAACTACTTTTATTTAAACAGTTGACTGCTATGCAGTAAAATCTAGGAATTTGCTCTTTATTGAATAATATAAAAATATCAATAGACCAAATCTTTTCTTTTCATAAAAAGATATTATAGCTTCTCTTTTATTATTTAATTTTGATTCCCAGAAATTAAATTAACAACATACTTTAAGAACAAACATTTTAATAAAATAATAAGAAAAATAATACTCTGAACTGAAATGAATTAATATCTATAAAGAACTTAATTCCCCTTCAAAGAAAGAGATCTTTACTAGGAAATAGTCCACAAATTTATCAATAAAATTCAGCTTTGAAATTGATAATAAATCCCATGTCTTTAGTAGAAAGGAAAGCTTTTATCTGTGATTCGAATTTGAGAAGACTAAGTTCATTAGTAATGACATTATGTTACCTTCCCAACAAGAATTCCAGGATTTCCAGAATTTCTACTTGTTGATTATACCTACACCCCCTAATTGCACATAAGACAAAGTTTTAAAAGTTATGGCATGCTGAAGAGTTGACTCAGAAAAGGTAATTTCTGGTGACTACATTGCTTTGCAATTAATGCAGTGTAATATTATCCATGATTTGTCTTCTTCTCTAATATTATGGCCAAAGAATAAAATTCTTTGCTAATAGCAGCCCTCAATTTTATATTTAACCACTTCAGTATTCTTGCCTTGAACCCCATGAACAGTATGAAAAAGCAAAAAGATATGACACTGAAAATTGAACAGCCCAGATCTGTAGGTGTGCAATATGCTACTGGAGAAGAGTGGAGAAATAGCTCCAGAAAGAATGAAGAGGCTGAGCCAAAGCAAAAACAATGCCCAGTTGAGGATGTGACTAGTGATGGAAGTCAAATCCAACACTGTAAAGATCAATAGTGCATCAGAACCTGGAATGTGGGGTCCATGAATCAAGGTAAATTGGAGGTGGTCAAACAGGAGATGGCAAGAGTGAACACTGACATCAGTGAGCTAAAATGGACTGGAATGGATGAATTTAATATCTGACCATTATATCTACTCCTGTGGGCAAGAATCCCTGAGAACAAATGGAGGAGCCCTTATAGTCAACAAAAGAGTCCAAAATGCAGTACTTAGGTGCAATCTCAAAAACGACAGAATGATCTCTGTTCGTTTCCAAGGCAAACCATTCAATATCACAGTAATCCCAGTCTATGCCCCAACCACTAATGCCAAAGAAGCTGAAGTTGAATGGTTCTATGAGGACATACAAAATCTTCTAGTACTAACAGCAAAGAAGGGTGTCTTTTTCATCATAGGGGATTGGAATGCAAAAGTAGGAAGTCAAGAGAAACCTGGAGTAACAGACAAGTTTGATCTTGGAGTACAAAATGAACCAGGTCAAAGGCTAACAGAGTTTTGCCAAGAGAACACACTAGTAATAGCAAACACGCTCTTCCAACAACACAAGAGATGACTCTACACATGGGCATCATAAGATGGTCAATACTGAAACCAGACTGATTATATTCTTTGCAGGCAAAGATGGAGAAACTCTATAAAATCAGCAAAAACAAGACTAGGAGCTGACTGTGGCTCCCATGAATTCCTTGTTGCAAAATTCAGACTTAAATGGAAGAAAGTAGGGAAATCCAGTAGACCATTCAGGTATGACCTAAACCAAATCCCTCATGACTATACAGTGGAAGTGACAAATAGATTCAAGGGAATAGATCTGATAGATAGAGTGACTGAAGAACTGTGGATGGAAGTTCAAGACACTGTACAGGAGGCAGTGATCAAAACCATCCCCAAGAAGAAAAAATGCAAAAAGGCAAAATGGTTACCTGAGGAGGCTTTACAGATAACTGAGAGAAGAAGAGAAGCAAAAGGCAAAGTAGAAAAGGAAAGATATAACCACTTGAATGCAGAGTTCCAAAGAATAGCAAGGAGAGATAAGAAAGCCTTCCTTAGTGATCAATGCAAAGAAAGAGGAAAACAATAGATGGGAAAGACTAGAGATCTCTTCAAGAAAATTAGAGATACCAAGGGAACATTTCATGCAAAGATGGGCATATTAAAGGACAGAAATGGTATGGACCTAACAGAAGCAGAAGGTATTAAGAATAGGTGGCAACAATACACAGAAGAACTACACAAAAAAATCTTTATGACCCGGATAACCATGATGGTGTGATCACTCATCTAGAGCCAGAGAGCCTGGATGTGAAATCAAGTGGGCCTTAGGAAGCATCACTATGAACAAAACAAGTTGGGGTGATGGAATTCCAGTTGAGCTATTTCAAATCCTAAAAGATGATGCTGTGAAAGTGCTACACTCAATATGCCAGCAAATTTGGAAAACTCAGCAGTGGCTCCAGTACTGAAAAAGGTTGGTTTTAGTTCCAATCACAAATAAAAGCAATGCCAAAGAATGTTCAAACTACCTCCTCACAGTTGCACTCATCTCACATGCTAACAAAGTAATGCTCAAATTTCTCCATGCTAGAATTCAACAGTACGTGAGCCAAGAATTTCCACATGTTCAAGCTAGATTTAGATTTAGATTTACATGTTCAAGCTTGATCTCTGGGAGATCAAATTGTCAACATCTGCTGGATCATCACAAAAGCAAGAGAGTTCCAGGAAAACATCTACTTCTGCTTCATTTAACACATTAAAGCCTTTGACTGTGTGGATCACAACAAACTATAGAAAATTCTTAATGGAATGGGGTTACCAGACCATCTTACCTGCCTCCTAGTAATCTCTATGCGGTCAAGAAGCAACAGTTAGAACTGGACATGGAACAACAGACAAGGGAAGCAATTGCTCAGTCATGTCCGACCGACTCTTTGCGATTCCATGGATTGTAGTCTACCAGGCTTCTCTGTCCATGGGATTTTCCAGGCAAGAGTACTGGAGTGGGTTGCTATTTCCTTCTCCAGGGGATCTTCCTGACCCAGGGATTGAGCGCAGGTCTCCTGCACTGGAGGCAGACGCTTTACCCTCTGGGCCATGGGAAAAGAGTACGTCAAGACTGCACATTATCACCCTGCTTATTTAATGTATACGCAGAGTACATCATGCGAAATGCTAGGCTGGATGAAGCACAAGCACAAGATTGTTGGGAGAAATATCAATAAACTCAGATATGCAGATGGCACCACCCTTATGGCAGAAAGTGTAGAGGAACTAAAGAGCCTCTTGATGAAAGTGAAAGAGGAGAGTGAAAAAGTTGGCTTGGAACTCAACATTCAAAAATCTAAGGTCATGGCATCTGGTCTCATCACTTCATGGCCCATAGATGGGGAAACAGTGGAAACAGTGATAAACTTTATTTTCTTGGGCTCCAAAATCACTGCAGCTGGTGACTGCAGCCATGAAATTAAGACACTTGCCCCTTGGAAGAAAAGCTATGACCAACCTAGACAGTATATTAAAAAGCAGAGACATTACTTTGCTGACAAGGTCCATCTAGTCAGAGCTGTGGCTTTTCCAGAGTAGTAATGTATGGATGTGAAATTTGGACCATAAAGAAGGCTGAGCACCAAAGAGTTGATGCTTTTGAACTGTGGTATTGGAGAAGACTCTTGAGAGTCCCTTGGACTGCATGGAGATCCAAACAGTCCATCCTGAAGGAAATCAGTCCTGAATATTCATTGGAAGGACTGATGCTGAAGCTGAAGCTCCAATCCTTTGGCCACCTGATGTGAATGACTGACTCCCTAGAAAACTATGCTGGGAAAGATTGAAGGTGGGAGGAGGAGGGACGATAGAGGATGAGATGGTTGTGTGGCAGTACCAACTCGATGGACATGAGTTTGAGCAAGGTCTGTGAGTGGATGATGGATAGTGAAGCCTGGCATGCTCTAGTCCATGGGGTTGCACAGAGCCAGACACGCCTGAAAGGCTGAACTGATCTGAATTTTATTGACCACTTATTAGCTTAAATTCTGATTTGCACTGTAAAACCTTATTCAACTGCCAGAAAAAATTTTCCCCTTAATATACAAATAGAAATTACCAGTTGCCTTCCTGGTCATTGCCCAAAGGTTACCAGATTCAGAAAGTGAAAAAAAAAAGAAGTGAAATTTACTCATTTGTGTTTGACTGACTCTTTGTGATCTCAAGGACTATAGCCTGTCAGGTTCCTCTGTCCCCAGGATTTCCCAGGCAAGAATATTGAAATGGGTTGCCATTCCCTTCTCCAGAGGATCTTCCTGACCCAAGGATCTAATCCAAATCTTCTGCATCACAAGCAGATTGTTTACCATTTGAGCCACCAGGGAAGCTGCCAGCTCCAGAAGCACGTCTTTATTGCGAATGGACCAACTTATCCTGCAAGTACTGAAGAAATGCTCAGCCCAGAGGGAAGATGCCCAGAGGCCTCACCTCCCCTTCTCTCCCTTTCCTGCTTGGCTCATTCAGCCACTGCCTGAGGTTCCTGAGGTTTTTCACACTGTCCCCTCTTGTTCTTTAAGAGCTATTATTTTGTGAAACGTTTCCTGATTTAGTTTAGGAAGAACAATAGTCTAGAGGTGCAGATAAGGGCGTGTGGGGAAAACACCCTCTGGTTACTTCTCACTGACAGTACTTGGAAAGTTGCAAGAGCGTTATTACTGTCTTACAGACCCTGAGAAGTGCTGCATTCAGTAGGGACAGATGTGGCCTGGAAGCGAGGTCCAAGAGGGGGGAGACACATGTACACATATAGCTGATTCACTTCATTGCAAAGCAATTATATTCTAATAAAAACCCCAAACAAGCAAAAACATACAAGTTTAACTTCTTTAATTTGTCATTGTAACAAGTATTATTAGGCACTGTTTTGAGAAGCAGTGACTCCAGAACTTTGGGGGATCTGCATTTTGACCTGAACCTAGTCAGTTATCTCTAGAAATCCCTTATTGAAGAGAAGGCATGATTCCAGTGGATAAGCTTCTATATCCCAAAGCCCCTTCTTGGCTCAAGAAGGGGGCCAATGAGCCATCTCTCTGAGAAGTGGGTGCTTTTAAAACATGACATTTCATAATGCCAAGGGAAACGGATTGCCGGTCTAGGTTCGATGCAGAAGGCTTGGGACTGATGGGCGGGGATGATCTGGAGGGATGGTGTGGGGAGGGAGGGGGAAGGGGGGGGTCCGAATTGGGAACGCAGGTACACTTGTGGCTGAT